>CM037788.1:59479794-59529794 GCA_021229015.1 Solen grandis | reverse complement strand
CAAACCTATTCCCTAACATTAAGACAAGAGAAATATACATATATCAATACCCCTCTTCATTGACAAGAAGATGCCAACTTGTCTGTCTAAATATTGTTCCTATCACAATTTTCTAAGCAGTTAGTATCTCTCATGGTGTACTCCTCATGCTGGTAACAGCATGTCCCAAACATAATGCCCCTAGATGATGTCTTCTAACATGCATTTGATATGAAAATCTCAACATTTATCCCAAATTGATGCTATTTTCAACAGGAAACAGTAAAAAAAAATTCAACATACATTTAGCAAAGTTCAACATATACTCAATATATGCTTCTCTTAATAGGAAGCAGTGCATTTCTCTCAGCACTAAATATACACTCCAAATACGCACCTGACATAAAACCTCTCTGACCATACAACAGATTTTGTTAAACATGAACTCTCAAGTGTTCCTTATATAAAACTGCTTTCAACAGAAGCCCGCTATGTTTTCCACTCAGCATAAACCTTCAACATAATGATGCTCTCAACATAAACCAGTTATGTTTTCAATTCTATATAAACCTTCAACATAATGTTGCTCTAAACAGTTATGTTTTCTAACATGTACTCAACATAAACTTTCAACATAAAAACTGCTCTCAATATAAGCCAGTTATGTTTTCCACTCAACATAAACTGTCAACATAGTGTTGCTATCATCATAAACCAGTCACATCTTCCTCTCAACATAAAATTGCTCTCAACATAAGCCAGTTGTTTTCCACTCAACATAAACCTTTAACACAATGTTACTCTCAACGTAAGCCAGTTATGTTTTCCACTCAACATAAACCTTCAACATAATGTTGCTCTCCACATGACACAATATACACCCAACATAAGCATCAGACACCTACCTCCTCCTTGGCCTCCTCCCCTTCTGCCCCAGCAGCACCTGATGCTGCCTCCCCACCTGCTTCACTCACTGCGTGGTCACTGGGGGCTGTAATACAGTCACATTACATGTCACTCAATTTATGATGCTCTTAGCCCTAACCATGCTAAATTTCTTAAACAGACTTGTACTTTCTTCATTTTGGAGTGTACTAGTAATTGTTTATGAGGGTCCCTGCTGAAAATTAATATTGACTAAATAGTGCAGACCAAGATCTGCTTGGATATGGAGGCTGAGGAACAATTTTATGACTTGAGCTGTATTTACCTTATCATATGACCCAATTTGGTCATGTGACCAGCCATAACAGTTCAGCAGGTGCTGATGAAGGGAGTTATATATTCACAAAAATTATACAAAGGAAAGTACAGCTCAAAATCAAGAAATTCTTCATAAAATCAACTTATCTATTTCTGTAGAGGTATTGGAGGGAGAATGGAAGCTGATCAAATGCGTGATTTCCATTTAAACATGTGGTGATCTTCTTCTCCTCCTACAGTAATGGCTAACAATCATTGCATATATGGCAAACAATGCATATAGTTTTAACTTTCGTTTTTGACAAAATAGATACAGTACAACGCTGCTATATCGCGGACTGTTATTTCGCGTTGACCAATATATTGCGGTTGATCTATGGACCCCAAAAATATATCGCGTCATTTGCTTAGGCTTACCGCGAAACTAATCTATCTCCTTCTATATCTATATAAAAGAGTTTTGTGGTCAGTATTTAACATGTTAGTGCACTGGCATGTGGAAGTGATAACAATTAAACACCCCAGGTGGTAAGCTATTGTGATGATTACGCAATCAAGTGTTAATGATCGGCAACAATGCAGGTTTGTCGGTATATTTATCCAACCACAGTAATCAGCATTTAATTGGTATGGACATTCAATACCAAACAGATACTCAATAAAATACACAAACTTTGTCTAAAATTCACTGCATAAACCTTAATAATGGTATTTATGTTTATTATGCTAGCGTGCATAATTTTACCCGGATTAAGAAGTCTCGGAAAATAGCCAATCTTTTTCACCGGAAGTAAACAATAAAAGATAATTAGATCAGCGTTACCTGGTAATTTGTTTCATTTAAACATTAACAAGGCTCCTCATATCAGAAAATCATAATAAGTACACCTCAGCTTAATTTCAAATAGTGATAAATTGTAATGATAAACAATGGACAGCTTATAATTTATTATAATGAGATATGCTGAAGAGTTACGTAACCACTTCACATCACCATACCGTACACACTACTCTCTGAATCTGAATCATCAGCAATTACAATACAAAAAAAAAGAAAAAAATAGAAAAAAGAAAACCCAGAATCAATGATTATGGAATTATTTAAAATAACTAAATAACTCTATAAATAAAATGATGTTTATTGCTTTATATAAGGGTTTTTCAAGAATTTATGACTATCACAAAGACACATATAGCATTCTCAAACCCACTACGCGGTCCAATAAAACGCAGTATTTAGGCTTGGACCCCAAGAACCGCGATATAGCGGCGTTGTACTGTACAAGTATGCGTGGCTTTATAATAAAAACAAAATAAAAGAAATTGTTCCTGATTAGACCATTTGACAAGGGGACTGGCAATACTCAGTATAATAAGTTGATCTGAACTGACCAATCAGTAATTGGGAAAAAAATACTATGACTGTATGTTTATTTCCCATTGAACAATGTGTGGGATCTTACACCAGTATATGGACTGAGTGTTTGGGGAGTACTTGTTGACTTACATAGGTTTACGTATCATTCTGGAGTGAAAAGGTTTAAATCATGAGTTTGGAGAAGAGGTACAGGACATGTAAACCTACCAGCGTCAGGGATGCCAAGCTTTGTCCTCTGCCTCTGTGCCTCATCAGAATCCTTGTGGATCATGTTACCGTCCAGGGCAAAATGAATGGCCAGCTGATCCACGCTGGACGTCTGTTTGTATTGTCTCTCCTGTAACCATGACAACATGCATGTTTACACCTCATGTTCATCTTGGTCTGAATGTAACAGGTATCTTGTATTGTTTGTAAGTTGTAATATTAGAGTGAAAAGGACATAGTCAGTTATTAAATCTGGATATGATGTCATATTAATTTTATCAAAGGATTTTCGAACTGACCATAAGTGAAATAAAAAGAAACAAAACATTCTTATGTTTCTTCTACATTGGTTGTCTTAATTATACAATTTGATGTCATTTTCAACAATTTAACAAATATATTAATGATATTTTTGGTCATCACAGTGTGAACAGGCATATAGAACACTGTTAATATCATTTAAATATCACATGTTTCATTGTGTATGGTAGGATTTATCATTTCTGAATATTTCTCAATATCTTTATCAAAAGCTTGAAATAAATTGAGATTACTGATAGTTCTGCAAAGTTTGGTGATGACTGATCAACATTGCTGGAAATTTAAGGCTGAAGACATGTTTAGCTAATTCAGGGGCCATAACTCTAATGAGGATGGGGCTTTCCAGATAGTTATCAAACACAGATGACTCATTTTGCCTATTTATACTCTCACAAAGTTTTGGAAATGACTGACCAACACTTGTCAAAGTCAGAGAGTAGATTGTTAATTTTGCATTTTTA
Source organism: Solen grandis (assembly GCA_021229015.1). Lineage (NCBI taxonomy): Eukaryota > Metazoa > Mollusca > Bivalvia > Adapedonta > Solenidae > Solen > Solen grandis. The sequence continues at coordinate 59,526,245 of CM037788.1, read as the reverse complement.
TTTTTCAGATCAGAGTAAAAGTTGATTTCAGTCTAGTCATACATTTTGATAGTATACCAAAGCCTAAACAGGTATAATTGAGTAGTTAAAGGAAACAAAACGAGAGTGTCCAAATATGTTCTGACCTTGAAACTGTAGCGGACGATGTTTTGGGGTGCATGTGGATTGTTGGCAGTCAGGATCCGTGTGAACTCTTCTTTCAGCTCCTGCAGACACACGACAAGAAGGAGTGTGACAAGTCAATAGTGATAAATGTAAAATTCACAATTATTATTGTTTTTGTGAACGTAATCACCAGTTTTCAATGAATATTAAGCCCAATTATGTGCTTTCATGTTTTATGGACCACATGTTTCCTGGAAATATTAAACAGTTAATATAGCATATTAAGTACAAAGGAATTTTCCTGTAATATTATTTAACTTGAATGTACTCTGATTTTCTTTTAAGTCTGTCTTGCATAACAGCTTAATCTGCCATTGCAAGAAAAAAGCTATTTCAATTGTAACAATAATGCTTATTTGTGTTTCTGTTTTATACTGTTGATGAAAACAGAAACCAAGTGTAAATATAAATACCCTAAATTTAAAAAAAAAAAAAAAAAAAAAAAAAAAGAATATATAGAGAAATATTTGAGGTTATAAGAGCACTAATAATGAATTTGCTTATAAACAAGAATCATCAACATAATCTTTTTTTTTTTCTTTAAACAAAGGGAGATAATTCAAGCTGATGGATATGTTTTCCATGCTAAATGCCCTCTCCTTGACTGAACAAAATGGTATATATCCAAATGGTAAAAGGTTATATACCTGCTCTGAAAGATCCAGTTGGTCATCAGGCTTCACCAGGGTTTTTGTCTGTAATGCAAAATGATTGAAACATATGAAATTATTTGAAACATTCAATTTGCCAAAACTTACAATTCTGGTAAGTAGATTTTATAAAAGATTTTAAATCTTTTTCTTTTTTTTTCAAATTCTCTAGGTTATCATGTCTCACATGTAGTTAAAATATGGTTAAACTTCATTTACAACAATTCTATTAAATTGAACAAAAGAAAATTTAAAGGTGTTCATTTGTTTGAACAGTTCAAATCCTGTGACCAAGTTTGGACAAAAGCATGAAAATGAGTCATAGTCCAGTCACAGTGCTTCCTGGTGTAAAGCACTGGTCCAACCCAGATATTCCGAAAAGCTTTCAGGGATCACAAGACATTTGGTCCTGTAATTTTACAAGATTCACAGGACCGAACTCAAACAACATGACTTAAGACAGTCATATGAGTATAAGTAAACAATGCTACTAGAAACTCAACTGGACATTTGAACAGACTGTACTGAAATATTCACTGGACCAAAATAGAAATCATAAGTCATATCAGACAGGCATTTTTTTTAATACTAGTATCTGCCAACCATGGTACCTTTGAAAAGGATAAATGTAAGTTGTAAGAACTTACTTTTAAAATGGCATTAAAAAGTTAGTTTATATATACGGGTAACGTTACATACGTTCATCCAATCATCCTGGTCAGTGGCATCTCCAACCTCCGTCATGTCGTCCCCATCCTACACGACACATATAGTATGTATACACAGTTAACTAAAGATAAAATCAGGCTGGGTCAAATATGATGTAAACTTTACAAGGCATTATTATTTTTATTAAAAATTTCCTTTGGGAAAAAAATTTTAATTTAAAAAAAAGGGTTTTCAATTTGGTCATTATGATTTTTTTATCCCTTTGAAAACCAATAACTTACCTGATTTATGATATGAAATATAATTATAAACATATACTTGGTATACAAATAATGATATAGATGAAATGAAAATTTCTTAGCTCTTTATACTTCCTTGATATACCCAAGTACTGGTCACAAAATTCTAAATGAACACAGAGCCATATTTTGTTATTTATTCAGCTCAGTAAAACTGATGATTTACAGAAATCAGTCTTAAACAAAAATCAATTACATGGAGGTGCAAAATGGGATTATATCAATGAAAAAAAATATTGCTAATAGTCTCAGCTGCAGCAATAACAATGCAAACATTTACCTTTTTTGTATCACATCTTTAAAAAGCAATGATACCATGGTAAAGAAAGTATCTGGCGTCATTGATGGGATGCCTACATCTACTGGTACTTTCATTAACTGTATGGAGCCATTGATATATATCTAGCCTTGATATTTACAGAATTTCATAAACTACATGGAGCCATTGATATATCTTCAGCCTTGATACTTACAGAATTTCATAAACTATATGGAGCCATTGATATATCTTCAGCCTTGATACTTACAGAATTTCATAAACTATATGGAGCCATTGATATATCTTCAGCCTTGATACTTACAGAATTTCATAAACTTTATGGAGCCATTGATATATCTTCAGCCTTGATACTTACAGAATTTCATCAACTATATGGAGCCATTGATATATCTTCAGCCTTGATACTTACAGAATTTCATAAACTGTATGGGGCCATTGATATATCTTCAGCCTTGATACTTACAGAATTTCATAAACTGTATGGAGCCATTGATATATCTTCAGCCTTGATATTTACAGAATTTCATAAACTGTATGGAGCCATTGATATATCTTCAGCCTTGATATTTACAGAATTTCATAAACTGTATGGGCCATTGATATATCTTCAGCCTTGATACTTACAGAATTTCATAAACTGTATGGAGCCATTGATATATCTCCAGCCTTGATATTTACAGAATTTCATAAACTGTATGGAGCCATTGGTATATCTCTAGCCTTAATGTTAACAGAATTTCATAAACTGTATGAAGCAATTGATATATCCCTTGCATTATTATAAATTTACAGAGTTTCATTAACTGTATAGATCAATTGATATATCGCTAGCATTATTTACAGAGTTCATTAACGATAATTCAATTTATATCCTAGCATTATTACATAACAGAATTATATATAAGAATACTAACAGTTACTTACAGAGCACAAATTTTATCTTTAGCTTTCATATTTACGGAATTTCATTTTTAAGTCCTCTATTTAAAAAAATCCAATGTTATATTATTCTGTTTCCTAAAACAACTTTTGAAATAATGCTCAGGAATTATCATATATCTTAATTATCACTTAACCAATTGACATCTATTAGAAATGACCCTATATAACCAGTATATTAAGTAGAGGAGCCTGCTAGTAACACACAGGCTGGTCTAGTTTTATATTATTCACTGTTTCTCAGTCTTTTAAATATGAGGAAGTTAAGCTCTTTTTTACCTGTTCAGAGCAAAATCTGCTTTCTGTCTGATATGTTTTTTCTGTTGTACACCATGATGTAAAATTTGGAATAATAATTCCATTAACACCCTGACATTTTTACCTCCACCAGTCCTGTATACCAGGACTATGTCCTGCTTCAAACACATCTTGTTATGAATCCTTCACCAGAAAATGTGCAGCTTGCACATGGACACATAAAAAAACAAATAAACCTCTTCAATTTGTTTATGTAAGGAAACTCTTCTTCATAAAGACATTTATCAACAGCTTTCATGGAAATATGCCAATATGTACCCAATATACATATGTCAAATTCTTCAAAACAAATTTGATTTTTTATAGTATACCTTGGATATTACAAACATAAATTTGATTTATTCTTTAAATAGAATTATTTCATGCTTAATAGAAGTGAAACAAATAATAGTTAACTATAATTTCATTGTTGGATTTGAACTTATTCCCATGCCATTATTTTAATTTTATCTTTTAAATATTGTCTTTTAGTTTAAATACTCTCCAGTGAGAAAAAATTACACACACAAAAGCCAAAATAATAAGTAAAGATTAAGATTTTTAGAGATACATAAATCACTTTTCAAAAGAATGGTTATTCTTTCAAATGCTAAAACAAAACATAGCACACAAAACTTGAAACACTTAAATTATACAGAATATCAAGCAAAACTATGGTTTATTAAATTCTGCAATCACCAGCATCTAGACAAGTGTGTCTTAACCCTTTACCAATATATCAAATGGCTATGCAACCAGAATAAGACCAGGCCCTGTGTTCTTGAAAAGAAATATGGTACTTATATAAGTATGATTTTCATACTCCGACTCAAATTATGTCCTATTTCAATAGGGATTTGAGTATGATACTCAAATTTGAGTCTGAGATCATACTTAAGTATTTTTGAGAACACAGGCCAAACCTGCACAGTATTTCATGAAACATTAATTCATTCTAGAGTTTTCCTCAATTCAAAACCTATAGACATCCCTAGCTTACTGAAATTGAGAGCAGAACTTTTGCAAATATGCTGTTATGAGCATGCTCTTACAGGAAATGGTCTAAAATTTATGACATAAAGGATATTAATTTACTGAACTTTAATGGTATATGTACCAAAGGATTTGTCACTGCTGTGCAGAGTGTGTAGAACCTGAGCTACAATATTGTATGAGCATGATCAGACAGTGATATGGGTCATCTCTGTTTGTCAATGTATCAGAATGATTCTATATTAAGTACAGAATTTATTTCTTCAAAATTCAATATTTCTGGTGATACAGATTTTTAGATTTTTGAACTGAGGAATAAAATAATTGCTGGCCATGAAAATCTGTGAACAAGTCCCAGATTGACTATATAGACTCTATGGTGTTTGCTGAGCACTCATAAATGCTTTGGAAATAAAAAGAAACACTGTCAATCCTGTTCATAGCAGAAATAGAGTTCCGTATGAACTATTTGATGATATAGCATGGGTGTAAAATGGCAGAATTGAGCGGTAAAATGTTACAGATATTAATTACCTGTCTCTAAGAAAAAATTCTTGACTTAAATATCCTACACTTGCATTTTTTATTTCTTCACAGACTAGCAAACATCTTAGTTTTATCTTAAGAAGAACTTTTCTATAAATAATTATCACTAGCTCCCTTTATATCACAAAATATTCAATATGTTAATTCATGTTAATAACAAAGAGTGTGAAACTCTTCTTAATAATATACAGTAAGCATACACATGTTTATAAGTTATGTCTAGATACAGAATTTAGATTTCATACTTAGGTTCTATCAGTTGTATTCTTCAATATTTACCATATATTTTTACCATCAAACAGAATATTCAGAGTTATCCTAGTGAACGAAAAAAAAAAATAAAAAAAAATATGCGTGTGTACCATTCATACACTTTAATATATATGTTTATATAAGGAAAGGCAGCGTATTTCAGAAGGGGAAAAAAGAATTAGGCAATTCAAACAGTGACATAATCATGTGAAATGATTAAATGATATTTTCACAGCAAAGTTCAACTACATTTGATGACAGACTCAAGTATACCTGAGGTAACTATAAATCTCCCTGTGAATTTAATTAGCAAATAATGATTTGTGACTAGAAGATCTGAATGGATATATCCTATTTCTGGCATATCCAGTCTCAGATGTGAAGAAAAGTTGATTTAGCACACACTGGTACTTCTACTATAACCGTGTAACAAAAAAATGTAACTAGAGCAAAAGAGCAATATTAGAACTCCAAACACAAACCTAGAGTGAGCTCATTCATGCACCTTACCTTTGCCTTGCCGGCCCTAACTGGCTTCCCTTTTGCAGGTGCCTATGTGACAATGGAAATAGGGATTAATACATGGGTAAATATACTTGTAAACATTTCAGGAGGTTACCACTTACTCGAATCCTTGTCTGACGTCTTTTCATCATGTCAGCAAATCCAGACATTCCACCCTGTCAAGTCACAGAAATAGTCATGATACATTCAAATGTACACAGCTGGCAATCAATGAAATATAGATAAAAATGATTGTAGTGATAGTATGGGTTTTAAAATCATTAATAAATTAATGTTTTAAGCTGGCAGAACTTTTAAAGAGCAGAGTGTGTGATTAAAACAAAAGAAGAAAGTAATCTGATAAGAATAGGAAAAGTAGAAAGATTTAATTGTTTGTTGACATAAATGTTTTTTGTAATTCTATTTATTTCTTTAACACTTATAGATCTTAATAAAATATTCAACTTCAAAAACCTAAACAGACTAGTTTACATATCATATACCTACACCTTCAAAAGCATTTACATACAGTGTACGTGGTTATGATACACACATATATATATACATATATATAAATACAACAGATATTCATTATGTAATAACTTAGAGATGATGAAATATGGAAGCTAAACATTTAAGTTAATAAATGGTAGAATTTTTTTTTCTGATAATGTTTTGTAACAAATGAGCAAGGTTATATTAAGTCCAATTGCCATACTCTTATAATGAATTACTTTCCAAACTGTTCACTCATAAACCCCATGATATTAAATGTTTTATCAATAAAATGTGGGAATACAAGACAAGATCATATTTTACTTATTATTTTTTTTAATTTTTTTTTTTTTTTTTTGATATACAAAACTACTATTCATGTAATGGAATAGTGTGTTTCACTGACTTCTTTAAGTCTTGTATAATTTTTTTCATTTTAAAATATTTAACTGATGCTTCACATTACAACAGTCAATCACGAGACGTGAGCAGTGCCTGTGTAATATATCTCACCGCTAGGGCAAAAAATGTGAAATTTTTTCTCTGGAATGTGAAAAAGTGGAAACATTTTAGGGTAATCTACAATAATTTTGTACATTCTGAACAATGATACAGATCAATTTACCCTGGAATGTGATGATAATATCAGACTCTGTCCCATTAAAATATACACAATTGAATTATATAAATCAAAATTATATACAATTGAATATCATTATATTAAATTTATGTAGAAATTTATTTTATTTCCATAAGAAATATAGTACTTGGAAGTGTATTTAAAAATCACAGCCAATGATGAATGTGAGAAATTCATCGATTTTGAAAATAGTTGGCAATGAATTCATTTTCATTTGTATAAGTGTCTGTCTGCTGCCATTTCTTATGGAAAACATACCTATCTCATTTATATTGATCATTACCTTTTTGTTCAATACTGAATGTTATTGGTAAACTCATGCACATGGGCAAATTAATGACAGCTGCAAGGTCAAACATGCAACTAAGTCAAATATCTGAAAAATGTGATACTGGCATAGTGCAACCCTTAAGTTTCCATATCATTATGCTATCATATCAGACTATGCTCTTACATGCATCTTTTATTCCCATCAAAAGTGGGCTTGTATTTACATGCATAAAAACACTTTAATTACCATCCACTAATATAGTTTTTAACAGTGGGATATGAAAGAAAAGAGAAGAACATGAATTAGTCAGTTTTAACCTAAGATGCTTATAATGTAAAAAATTAAAGCCTATTATTAAAACATGTCCTGTTTGCATGATATCCCCCCAATCCATTTAACTACAAAGAAGACTCTTTAAAAACATGTGCTGTTTGTAGTATTGAGAATCTGGTTGTTTAATATTTTAATGTTCAATACACATATTACAGCAAATAACAATTACTTGTCAAGACAATTATCTGTTTTATTAGATAGGAAAAAAATCATTTTAGCAATGATGCTAATCTATTGCCACGGTCCAGTTCATGAACAGGGATTGAATTTAACTTTTCTTGCCACTTGTAAACTTTTGCGAGTAGCTGAAATTTCAACTCGCAAAATTTATTTTCACTTGCAATTTCATGAATGATATATATTTTATGAAGGCAAACTCTCCTCAGTGTGAGATGCCCGAGTTAAATTATTAACAAATATTTTATAAAAAATAGTTAAAAAATTGTAAATATATCAATAATGTCTGGTAATTTGATTATTACTGTTGTTCTTCATAGGTTTAAATTATGCCTCCCTGCAATAGATTTTACTTTTCCCGAAAAAGAAAACACAATGCCGATCTTGATTGGATTCAAAACTTTGCACTCGCAAAAAAAAGCGAGAAGCTACAAAATGAACTTGCAAAATTCATTTTCCACTCGTATTTTGCAAGTTTGCTAGTTCTAAATTCAAGCCCTAATTAAGACATCATTAAGGCAAGCCTTAATAAAAGCAATATTTACTAGTTCAAGCACAGTACAGTTTCATGGCTTTTAACTCATTTGCGCTATAAATCTTTGTTCAGTCAATATGCATGCTGTACTACATTGTTCGCTTGGAAAAATCACAATATTCCGGGCAAGCTATGTGGATCTATGGTGTTTGGAACATAATATGCCAATATATTCCCTTCTCACAAATGCCCCCCCCCTCCCACCCCGATTGGGCCAAATAAAATATGAGGCCAGATATAATTTAATAAATTACATTTTATTTTGATCCTTACTACTCTGATGAGTGCAATTTAGACAAATCAATTGACAATGACCTAAAGTAGCTGTGTAATAGGACAATGTGGCTATAAGCACTATCATCATTAATACAAATACACATTAATATTAAAACAACTTTTTTTAGCTAGGTCAAGTATTTTGATGATACCTGCAAATATTTACAGTAATTTTACATTAAAATCTTATGGAAATTTCACATATGCTAAATTTGAAAAAAAAAAACATTGAAAGAAGGATATAAATACAATCATAGTTTGAATTAACAAGAAAAGTATGAAAAATCAAATGACATACTTCCTATTGTGAAATGAAATTAATGCATAATTTATTTTCTTGTATATTATGTTCAGTGTGGAAGACAGAAAGAAAAATCACAGGAATACTGGAACCAAATCTGATGTCATGAATTCATAAGCAAAAGAGCAAATTTCATTTTTGAACTAACAGATGAACACACATCTGAGCAATAGAACTGCTGAGGTGGTCAGTAATATTTGTATACCTGTTTTCCCTTCGGTGCATTTTTGGGCGGCATTCTGGCTTATTTTGTCATATATTACGATATTAATGACCACACTTAACAAACAGTCCTGGAGTTATGGCGGCCTCGTTGCTACAGACAACAAAATAGAGTCGGGTTTACGAAAAATTTATTTGCTAACAAGGTGTCTATTTTTAGATGAAATGCTATAGAACCCAACAGCTGTATGACACTTCCTATTGAAAAGAAAACTTCCGGTAAAATCGGCGAACATCTGCTAGAAAAGGTTTTCATACTTTTATAGGTTCTAGCCTAAACCGAAAGATGATATTAAAATGATGGACACTGTAGACGACAGTGGGTTCGACAGCGACCAAAAATCTGGATCAAATTCATCCTTTATCTCACAGGTGAGTATAAGATATGGCGATGAATTGAAGTAACTGCCTTGGGAACTTAGAAAAACATCAAGAGGTAACCAAATGTACGATTCATATACCCCAAAATAAACACAAATTAAAAATAATGACGTCTTAATAGATGTCATAATGATTTTCATTTATCCGTGAACGTCTCTGGAGAATATGGGACATATCTACTTTGAAAAAGCTGATCAACTTGGACTCTGTTGCATTTGTAGCTCAGTGGAACATTTGTGTACACGTAATCTGTGATAAGTTGATACTTTCGGTTTGGCGCTATCCCCAGAGGTGTGACAACCAGTACCAAAAAAGCATTTCGGACCGAGTGGCTTATTGATGCGACTGTGGCTCATATAATGACAGCTTGTCTTATCAGTTGTTTTTTTCCAAGCACATAGCTGCTTATGCAATGCTGGTATGTGCCACGATATTCTGCACAAAATATTCTGGGACTTGTGTTTGAGACTTTTTATATATCAAAATTTTACAAATGAAAACAAGCCAAGGTCATTATTGGTAAACAAATTAATATTTTGAATTTCAAATAAAAGTTTTTTCAAACATTTAAATGGAAATTGATACATTTTATCTTATCTATGCAGGTTTTTGATGTTTTTTTTAACAATAAAATTATCAGTAACAACAAAATTATTGAAAATTAGTACTCATTCATTTGAATTTCCCATTATACGAAAACGACCAATGTACCGGTATTGTTCATCCTCGTACCAGTTTTACCACAAGCTGCTTTGGACCACGGTTTACCAGTAAAACAGGGCACCTCATTGTGGCAGGCAACAATTTAAAGTTATTCCTTCTTCTATTACAAACACAAGGCAATACTTTGAGATTACTCAGCGAGCTGAAATTTAATTTTAACTTTTCCAAAAGCATTAGTTTGTCCAGAGTAGAAGCAACAAACAGTCTCATTAAACTGATGATGCGAAGCTGGTTATATTCTAAAAGCTATTTTGTTATATTATTCTTGCATAGGTTTAAAATAAGAATACAATACTAATGTTCTGGTATATGCTGTTTAATATGTTCTCTATATATAAAGCAGACACACATGTTTACACTGCTAGCTCCAATTAGTGAATTAGGTATAAAACTATGGGTGCTGTATCTAGATAAACAGATATCATATTACAGTTTGACAAAAAAAAAATCAAAATATAAGACTTAAATTATGCTGACAATGTTAATATATCTATTTTTCTTTACAGTGAAATAACTGCCCATTTGACAAAACTCACATTTTTTCAGAATTTTTTATAAATTTTAAAATAGAAACGTTTACAAACCATATTTGATAACTTAATTTTACCTGTTGGACGATTTGTCAACATTCGACTTACAGTATTGCTTACCAGTATACCATACCATACACAAGATCAAACTACACCTAGTTATACGTTTATAATACAAGACAATTTCACAACGCTACTAAAAGGATGTTCTTGGGAACATGGTATAGTGGGTTTAATATATTGTTCAAAACTATGTCTACATTTTTGGGGGAACAACACCTAGCTTCGCAGCCATGTTACATGAGTGTTACAAAGCAACGGAATCAGACTTCTACAGCCCAAGTTTAACATGTGCATTTTTGTTAGCACCATAATTATATAAGTCTTAGATTTGTGATCGTTTTTTTTTTTCCCCATGTGTCTGTTTCATTAGAAAAAGACATGTACAGCTATGCCAGTACTATTTGGATCAGACCATTGACACATAATTTTTATTTCCTCTTGTCTTTAATACATAAATACCATGCAATCCAGTATGAAACGATATCTAGGTGTGGACCCCAAATACAATATTGAAGTGATCTCCCAGATGTATGTGATGCCACTGAAGTGGCAATCTTGTGTTTGTTTTTTTATAGACAGATGGACTGGCGTCAAGTGATCAAAGTAGCAAGGACTCGTCTTCAGCTGCAATCAAATCGGCTAGAAAGACATCAGAGTTGCAGAAAAAAATAGGTAAATAATTTTGATATTATAAAAGTAAAATAAAGGCATTTAACAGTCTGAAGTTTCATGCCATGGACATGTTTACTGACATCAAAGCTTTTACCCCTAATCATATTGTATAATTCATAAACAGTTTAAAATATGGAATAATTCTCCTTTTTATCATAATATGGCATGGGGAAAACTATGGGGTAATGAATAATTCTCCTGTTTATGGCATGGGAAAGTTGGCGGTAGGGGCACACACACCCAGGGTATTATTACAGAATGTGAATCAATCCTTGGAGACAGAAATAAGATTACAATAAGGTCAGAAGTGTCTCTGATATCCGTTGCATAAAGAATATTTGCAAGAAGATATTGTCTACTTACCCATCCTGGCAGGAAAATACCACCAAATGCTATATAACAGTTCTCTAAAAAATAGCAATTGTTGGGAACCAACTTGTTGCAAAAATCTTTATACATACACGGGGAAATTTAGCATTAGAATGTGATATATTTTATAACAGAAGAAAATAGACAGATATGAAAGTATAGTAATAATATATAATACCAGATGCAATTGGATGTAAAAGCATGGATTGATAATCCAAGACAAATTGTCAGCTGAGGCAGTAGCCAAGGGTTCACATAACTTTTAAGAGAGTTGACATTCCATGCTATCACATCCAGTAGCATCTGATAACTACATGTATTTCATTATATTGAATGAAATAAATGTAAATGACTGACTGGTGGTCTTTAAAGACAATTTCTCATCTGGTTGAATAACAAGCCCATGAAGGCTTTGAGTTGCATTTTAAAGAGTGTAAGAGTAATACAGACTGAAATAAAAATCAGAAAACAAATGGTTACATTATAGATTTTCAATTTTATGTGTCTGTATAATTTTTAATAATGTTTTTGCTATTATTTTAAAAAACCAAAGGATTTTTTTTTTTTCCAAAAATATGATTGTTGCTTATCTATAAAAATATAATCATCAGGAAATAAAATTTTATTAGATATTTTGTATCATTTTCTCAGAAAAACAGCGAGAAAAGAACAGACGGAAACAAGTTCAAGATGAACAGCCAAAACGATCATTTCTTCTTCCAAGAAGCCGGTATGTGAAATATAGACCTCTCATTGCTGGAGTCGGAACTTTTTTTGTGTAACATTAAACAATTACGATTATTGAGAAATGGTGAAAACAATGCTGGTTAAAGTTGTTTTACATGTTTCTTTTTTCTTATGTAAATAAAGAATACAGATTGCTGCTCAATAGCGATATATCAGTCTATTGTGATTCATCGCTAATGTTACCTGTTTTATGTATACCAGCTTGAAATAGAATTTGTATTTAGATTTACATGAAATCTTGCTTACAATGGAAATTATCAAGTCTTTTAAGATTTATTTTTGACATTCTTAGATTCTAATAGACAAATAGGAAGCTAACAAGCTGACTGTAGAACATAAAAACTTTGATTAACATTTTTTTTTCTGATGTGATTACTTATATTTCACAGACTGAATATCCCAAGCAAGCCGGCCACCCTCCCTGTGTGCCAAGACCAGCAGCCCTTGGTAGCAATAATGTCAGATGATGACAGGTAATTACAGCAACATACCTTGGTAGCAATAACTTCAGATGATTAGTAACCATAGCAATATATTCTTATGTAGGGTTGTTTACAATGCAACATATTGTAACCGATCGCGAAAATGTCAATACCGGATATCCAGATTCAATGCCCTCTAGCAGGCAAGATATATGTGTACCTGTTTGTGTAGGCAAGAAAAATAATCAATGAAAATACTATTAATGAAATTGTGTGATGTAAGCCAGTGAAGTGCAGCAGTTTATGCACCTCAGGCATGTAATGTGTCCTAGGTTAATTTAATACTAATATGGAAAATAAAAATATGTTGTTTAGCCCTCACAGCTACAGGATCCATTAGATGAGTGAAATCAATCAAAATGCAGATAACTGTGTCAAGGTTTTGTCCCCCCATTAAAACGATTCCAAATTACAAGCCACAGTTTCTCCTTTACTGTTACAGTATATGCTTAACGCAACATTAGGACTCTCAATCCTTTGATTAACAATTATATCAGATAACATGTAACAATAGAAATTTAGTTTTGTTGCAGTATTGTCAAAGGACAAATAATCATAGCAACACATCTTGACTTGGTATAAATAATGTCGGATATAGGTAACCATAGTAACCTTGTTAACAATGTCAGATGACAAGTAACCATAGCAACATAATGCACTGTTTTCTGTGTTTTTCAGGTTCATATATTAAGAAATACATATGGAATGCTCAAATTCAAATACAAATGTAATGAAAATAAACCTGTTGTACATTTTCTAGTGAGGAGGATGAGTTTGCGGTGCCGAGACTCAGTAAAGAAGCCCAGAAGGAGATCACAGACCAGCTGATAAAGGACGGGTATGACCTTGACCTTGAACCAGATGATGAGGACCTTGATCTGATTCCCCCGCGACCTTTGCATGAACGTTGTGGCTGCTGTCCATCAGTGACTTGGATTCCTCAGAAATGTGCTGTCCAGTAAGGAAAAGGAGCTGTTTTGTCTGTTCATGTTGGTATTTCTTGATCTGAACTCTAACCATTTGCCATTCAGTTATTCCATTTCATACCATGTCTGGTTATTGTGAAGCTAAACAAGATTGAAAGCAATTGTATCCTAAAAGATATTACAGTGTTACTACATTATTTTTAAAGTAGTAGAAAACGGTATAAGGCATGATAAGCTTCCAATATGCTCTTGATCTTTTTTGTTTTATTTTTTTTCCATTGTTAAATAAGATGTTTTTGTGTTGTAAAGGAATGGCATGCCTGTCAATCATAACAGCAACTTGATCATGTGACCTTGATAGCACAAAATGCACTTATGTATGTATGATTTAAATCCCAAACTAGAGTGAGGTCACTAACACCAATATTGATTTGTATTTGTGTTTGAACCAGAGAATGTATATGAAATGTTATTAACTTCAGGTCATTTCCCAAAAACTTGGAATCTTTTCTTTATGTAATTTGTTTAGAAATGTTACTTAGAAGGACTTTATTGTGGAAATGTACAAGACGTGGATATAAAAGTTTAGAATGTAATTTTGTACTTTGTTTAAAGAATTCAAAGTATTATTTTAAATAAGATAGCCATATTTTAGAAACACAAATTATATTTCATGAAATTGTTAATCTAATTTAATGAAATCTTTACTAACAAAATTGTGTGTATCAAATTGTTTATCTAATTTAATGACTTTCTGTTTAAAAAAAAATGTACTAGCAAAATTGTGTATATAAACTCCAGAATGTTCAGCAATATTGCTTCGATAGTTACATAGAACTTAGTGTTAAACACTATGCACAGCATTATTTTAATGAACAGTTTTGTGGCATTATAGAGTTTCTATAGATATTCTAAGACCTGTTTAAAACATTTTATTGATTAAATACATTTTGACGCATTAAAGTTTAAAACTTTTTCAGAGAACATAAAATCAAGTAATTAACACATCATTAAGTATTCATCAACAAAGGTATATGAAGCCAGGGTTGGTGCATCAATAGCAGTCCTTTTTTATTACAGAGAATAGGGTTTTAATTATGAATATAATTCTGAATTTCAAGTCATTATAGGTGAATAATTCAATGTCCTTTACTCCTTTTTTGATGAGGGTTAACATGTTTTCAGTGTTCAGTCTTCCATTGGCTGTTGAGATTAAGATAGTTTTGTTTGTAGAATGTGGAATTTCTGTAAATCTAGGATCTATTTTGTGATATTGTTTGGTTTTATAGTTGGCTTGGGAGAGAAATGTATGAAATATGTCATATTTATGTTGATCTGTATCAGTGATTATTTTTTAGATTATTTTTACAATCTGTGGCTTTCTTATTGGCAAAGTAAGCATTATAAATCAAAAGTTGGTGAATTATAAGATAATGAAAAAGTTTTAAATTAACAAAACATACCTTATTATAGGTTGTATATGTCATAGAAAGTTCAAAATCAACCTTAAAATTATTAGAGTATCACAAATTTCATTAAAATTCTATGAATTATTTCTAATGAGAAAAAAAAGAAGCTATTTTATTGGGAAAATAGGTAGTTATTTAGGGGGAAAAAATGTCAGTTCTTGGCTAGGGGAAACCACCTGTAAAAGATAGTAAAGTTATGGAAAAAAATTCTCTGTATGATGCTCAGAACATAAAATGGTCAAATGTTTGTATTTTTAAATACATTGTTTCATACTATGTAATAGACCCAAGGATTTTAATAATTCCTTACCCTTGAAAAATGTTGAATATTTTATTTCATGTTTTTCAAACAATTTTAGATTATATAGAAATGAAAAGGGACATATTTCAGCAATAGATTGGTGCATATTTTATTTCCTGCTGTTAATAAATCACTAAAGAAAATACAGTGAAAACACAAAAATGATGTGAAGTATCAAAGTTTTAAACATAAGGTGTTTTTAAAGCCCCCAAGAAAAAAATATATAAAGTCACCATGTTAGAAGAGTTGTATCATGGTTTGCTGCTTTATAATTATCAGATGTCATTGATAGCATATAACAATAAGCTGGGAACAATTATGTTAAACATAGGAGCACAGTTTGACATATTTTTTCTGTTACACTAATTGGCATCTAATAGGTATTCTAATATATTGAAGACAATAATTATTTGCAAATCACAGACATTTGGCTGCTGTAAACAAGTTTCTGTTTTTTTTATCTATTTTTTTTTTATGTTTTGAAAATGAAGGATGATGGTGAATTACAAAGATTAACACAGAATGGTTAAAACCCAATTATCTGTTAAAGACAGCATGTGGGGTTGACAATATAAATTCTCAAATGTCAACATTATAAATAATATGTTTCAGTTTTGTAAACACTTGCAGAATAATACCAAACGGTACTATTACTTTACACATCAAAGTTTCTCCATTATCTATTTTTGTCATGAGTGTCTGGTTTGCAAAAGATAATTAAAATGCATGCCTTTTTTACAGGGTACTTTTTCTCTTTGCAGTGGGTATTTTTAGTATTTGACATTTGTAAATATGACATGGGTAAATAGAATCAACCAAAGTAGCTAGCAAGTCCATAGGTAATAATTTGTTAGGAATGTGTTGAGCCTTATCCAGTGGAATTATTGTCAGTACTTTTGCTTTATTTGTAGATTTATTCTTTTACAATTGTCTTTGCCATATATATTCTTATAGATTTATTTTGTTGAGTAACATGTTTTCCCACCAGCTCTACTTATGTGTCCTCAAAAATATTACACTCTTTACCCCCTAAAATAGACCAGTTTTGCAACATTTTAAACCCTTGTTAAACCAGATAAGACTGAAAGTAACATTCACCCTGGACATGTTTTCAGACAACAAGTTACACATAGGCTGATCTGGTTTGATGCGATTCATCTTCTTCACATGTCTCAAGTGGTTATTCCATCCACATACATGGTCAAATTCTGGCATGAGATTTTTCCGATTTTTGGCAGCTTTACTATTTTTTGGGGCAGCCAAAAAGGGTCTTGAGAATCATACAGATCCGATGAGAAAATCATATAAATTGATGGTCTCCTTTTGACAGTCTTTGGAGACAGGAAACTGTCTGATCAGAGATCGTTGATTAGTGGGTCCGGAATTCTTCCTTCAAAATGGCGGCCATTTTTTTCAGATTCATTTTCATGTCTGCAAATGGAGTAGTACATGACATATGATCTTAACTTTCTTTCTGGAAATATTTCTAACTTCCCATGTGGAAGACAGTGATGTTGTCCAGGTGATAAGAGTTGTAAGATTAGTTTTGATATGGTTTTTTGGGTAATTTAAGGTGATAACGTTTTTAACTAAAGGTAACTTAAAAGCATTGCCAGTAGATGAAATCTAGATTGAGCGTCATATTTTTGAGAACGCATGGCCAGTTTGAGCTGACTCATTCCGTCTTTGTGCAATAAATATGAATGTATAAACATACTGATGTTGTCTTGATATACATGTTTATGCAGGTATCTGAAAATGTTACTGATCTATGACATGATTTTTTAAGATTATTTTAGGCATATTTCATATAGATAAGGTCAAGAATAAGATTTGGTTTTAAAATGCAACTATAAATGAATCATTTATGCAAAACTTAAAGACAGACATCTAATTTTGTTAACAGTTTCAGGCAAGATTTTAAAATTATTCTCCTTGTCTGATACCTATCTTTTCAGTTAATGGGATTGGAACAAAATAATCTCCAGCCCGTTTCAGATAACTTGTATGAATTTTAAATGTAAATTCACATATGATAAATGATGCTTTTCCTGTGATTTTTTCTTACAAAAAGTGGTGTGTTTGTATAATGCAATGAAATAGATCAACTTTCTTCATGTTTTATTCTGAAAAAAAAGAGGACATTAGTAGACACTAATTAGAACAATAAACTTATGACTAAGATCAAATTTAAGTGAAACGGCTCCATATTTTTAAATTAGGGCCGGGCGTTTCTGCCAAAGGGACTGGGTACCCAGAATTCAGTTCCTGAAGCATCCTACCTTGGATTCATATTCTGACAACATCATTATATTGTGTATATAAAGTTCTATCTGTGATCTTTCTATAGTTCAGTATGATCTCTCTCAAAATGTCACTCTCTCATGTTATGTAGGATATAGGATCATGTGATACCTACGCATCTTCTTTACCGGTATATTCTGATTAATCCAAAACATGTGAATCAGTGTGCAATTTAAATGTAATTGAAATATTAGAGATACATATTTTTCATTATTTAATATCCAAAATATGGATCTGTATTCTAATGCCAATGCTTTATTTGATTCTATTTCATCTAATTAGGTTATAAATTTTATCCTAAGAAAAGTAATTAATGTTTAATTATATCATCAAATAAAATTTACATTTCCATTCCTCTTATATAAATCATTCCATATGTATTCAAATATGATAAGGCTGTTGTTGCTATACTTTTGCAATGTTTTATTTCTCTTTATTGGGTGTTTATTATTTTTTTAGATATTTATTTCAGAAATCCAGTGAATGTCTTTGATTTTTGTCCAGCAATTATGCAACCACTTTTTGTTTAGCACTACTTTGTAAATGACATGGTACACAGTGAGGTGTTCACTTATTTGAGTATTAATATCTGAACAGCTTTTTAGCTTTCAGTATGCTTCTGTATGCTAAAAATATATAACATGTATGTGTTAATTTTTAAAATATGTGTAATCCTTTTGAAATATATTATTCAGTTTTTCTTTAGTTAAATACTAGTGTGAGTGCTTCCTGATCAGTCATCCTGTATTATCCCTTATTTGAATGTTAAATTTCAAAACAGCTACATGTATTACGTATCTAAAAAATATTTAAACTTTTGAAAATGAGCTAAACCTATTCAAATATTTTATCTAAGCATTTTTCTTTGATTTGCATAAATATGAAATTTTTCTGAGTGAGTATATGCAAAGCTAGAAAGAAATGTCAGATGTTGGGACACAATATTGAAGGGTCAGGTTAGAACTTGTCGTCACGAATGTGGGCTAGGCTTCTAATTTGAGTTATCTATGGTTGAATACCTCCAATTTACATTTGTGTTGAACATTGGTATCTGTATGCAGTGCTCTTGTTAGATATAAGAGTATCATAAAATTAATTAAAATGGTCAAACTGAGCAAAACCAGGATTAAACTAGGTTTATAGAATCAAGCTCACCTCCTGTTTTAGGTCAGTGATCTGCACCAGGAATTGTTTTTATCTGGTCTTTTTCATTCAGTTTTTCACATACTTGTATGATGATTGTGAAACAGGTACAATTTTCTGTCAAACTGCTTCTTTGGTGCAAGCAATCAGGGGCAGGCAACTGTGCTCTGATGGTAGTTCAAGGACTTTTTTGAGGTTCATGTTGCATGGCATCACTTAGCTTTCTCATTGATTCAGATTTGACTCCTTTGATAGGTCAGAGAACATATGTATGACTAAGCTGTTGCACATTTACAGGGAGAAATACACACTAAAAGGATAATGTCAGCACTGTATTATGTTTTGTATAGTACCTGTTTACAAGTATTCGGGACTATGTTTTGCATACTTGTTATTTCCCTACACAGAATCTCAATGCCATTGGTTAATAGGACCATGCCATAGTTTGTTATATTGGTTAATGTGATTTTTTTCTTTATATATAAATGGCCTAAAAATTCAGGTGTATATATTTTTTTTTTTTTTTTTAAGTTTTATTTTACATTTCTATCGCATTTGGGAGGCAATATCCATTGTTGAATCTACTGCACTTTGTAATATTTTGCACAGTTATGTAAATAGATGAAGAGAGCATAATATATTTGTACCTTATTTAGATGAAGAGCATTTATGCCCTACCACTTTTGCTAGAGGGAGGAGAAAGACATATGAGAACCATCCCGTCTAGTTTGCCTGTTCTCCTGTCCATTCCAAGAAAAGAGAGGGAATACCCATTCTTGACCAAGTCAGGGTGTTGTGGCAGGGGTATGAGTCACCTTCAATGATAGCTGTAGTTTCAGTAGTGTTTTCCTTACAACATTCCACAGACAGGCATAGTGTTGTTTTCCCTGTCACCTGAGTGTACATGTATGGTTAAATTTCTGTCTAAATTTGTTGCAGATTAAGTAGACTTGTTTTAAAATGACACCACATGTACTATAGGACAACTATTATACGATTATAGGATAGGGAGTTGTCTCTTTTTTCCACAATGGATACTTACCCATGTTCTCAGTTTTTTCCTTATTAACACAGTGCTCTCAAGTAATTGTACACATAGTTTGGTATGTTTTAACTATTAAGAAATATTGATATATTCTGAGTCTTCAGTATTTAGTGATGTAGTAAACATTTTCTATAAGCAAATCCTTAATTAGTCTTGGCAAATCCTTAATGAGCAGTCTGGCCTACTTGGGGATGAAAGATATGTTTTCCAAAGTCTTTTTATTAACCAACCATAAAAACACTCAAGAACTAGTCATCTTTTTCACCCCAGTTTTCAAAGAGTTACTGAACTGATTTTAAGAATGTTTATTTGTTTTATGGAATTTAGAATTAATATAGTTGTTCTAATTATTTAAAAAGTGTTGTATTATTTTAGAGTTTATTAAGAGATATATTAAAAAATCTAGTTTATTACTAGTATGTTAAAAACTGATATGTTTGTAATCTTGTCGACTGGCTAGAGAAGTCTGTTTATCTTTTCATTTTCTATTGTAAAGTATTGTAGACTATAAAAGTTTCAAAAACTATATTCAAATTTTTATTCCAATGTATTTGAATGATCAAACCTGCACCTGAAATTCCAAGTCTAAAAGATTGGGAGCTTCAGAAATATTGCCTGACTTGTATTATGAGCCGAGTCATAAAGGTATAATCATTGGTCTTACATTTCTTAAAAATGTCAAAACTCCAGTTATATGGTCTTTGAGATTGTGATTTTAAGATATTCCATGAAACACAGACAACAATTATTCAAGTTCTGTTATCATGATAAAAGAATTTTTAGATTTTTGTGAGTATACTAATTAGCAAGGGTTTCAAAGTAGATATTTTTATTAACTTGTTTTAATAGTTAAAATGTAAAGGGTTTCAAGCATATGGTTCATTTAAATAGTTAGCAACTTTTCTTGAAAGTTTGGGCAAAGTATGTTTTTGGTTTAGATTTTTTTTATGGGTTTTATTTTTAATAGATAACTTAATATACATGTTAGCAATACAACTTCTATGGTAATGGTTTAGAAGTTGGCATAAAATCATGATACTTTTTCATTGCCATGTTTAATTCTTATCCTTATTTCAAAATCCAAGGAATCCAAAAGAAAATGCTTACCCACTTGGACATACTCTTAGTGAAGATAACAAAATAGATTGAAAAAAACAACAACCTTTTCCTGAAAAATCTCCTTGAAGTTTTTTTTTTGACAGAATAGATATCTTAACATCCTTTGAACATGAATTAAATTAAACATATGGCCTTACCATAATTTATGCAAGTAAGATTAGAACAGAACCTTATTGGAAGATGAATACCTTTCAGGATGATCCAGGATTATCATGTCTTCCAACCAGTAGTTTGGAGACATGAAGAAAGGTGACAGCATTTTAGGGTGGCCATCTTGTTTTTGATAAAGCTCACCTGTGTCTTTGTTTTCAGTCATGTTGATCATATTGCTGGATTCACTTTAACCCTTTATCTCATGAATATTCATGTACAAATCTTTGACTTTATGAATATTAATACACAGAACTTTATTTAAATTGTACATGAAATAAAGGATTTTTCTTTGTATTGCTGAATGTGTAGTATCAGAGCTACAAACGTGTATGAGCAAACAGAGGAGACACTGATCAGACAGCTCCTGGAAGGAGCATTCTGATCTGGGTTTGCTATGTTTGCCAATGCATATAATAAGTATAATTATGAGGCACAGGGTAAAAGAAATCCACAAGATTTGTTGGGAGATATCTATGGACATTGATGTGTACATGAAATAGTTATCAGACATTATTTAGGGCTCTTAATTGGATTAACGGCTAAACATTATACAAAGGCATTTACACAATTCAATCAATTGACATCATAGGTGTCTACATGATTCAGTGCAATTTGAAATAAAATTTACTCATGTTAAACATGAACACTTTTTCTGTGCAATCCTATAACCCATACTATAACTTGATGTATGTGCATTTTATTTATTTCAAGGTATGAATGCCTTTAACATAAGTAAAACTATTTTGAAATATGTAACCTGAAATGAAAACAGCTCTTTATCTCTGATAAGATATGACTGTGTCAAGAAATACATGCATTACCTATTCTTATGCTATAATACTATTCTTTTTTATTTCATACTGTATGGGGACCATTTTCATAACTTTCATTCCATTTTAGACTTTGTGTGTGCATGTCCTCTGTATATGTGTTCCAATTGTTTCTGTCATAAAGGGGGATAGGAAGAAATCAAACAATAATAAAGGGATATTAACTTTAAGTGTGTGTTTCTTTCTTGGATCCCTGAGCATTTTGATTTGCAAAGTGAATACTTGGATAATTATTACATGTATTAACTCTGAAATAAACATGCTATCTTTTTCTGTGTCTGAGGACTGTCCCCAGTGTGAAATTGACTATTCATATGGAATTTAAGGATAAAAGCTGTCAAGATATTTATACAGACATTAGAAGACCAAAGCTCATGTATGTTTCTATTGTCTGGAGAAATGACTTAACGGTACAAGTCACCCTAAATTTGCAAAAACTTGATTTTTTTTTCAAATATATATAGATTGATCTATTTTGTACATGGTAAATAGAATGATTCTGTTGAAATAAATGACTGATAAATTTGAATTTTCTGAAATTTTGATTGGCCATAAATTTAGTGCGACTTCCAAGACAAATATTTTAGCTTCGAAATCATACAGGTATATGTTGGTACATTTTTATGTTCAAGAATTGATAAAGGCACTTGGTCATGTCTTTGTTTCAAAATATCAAGGTGGATATTGTTGAATTTCTAGCCCACCAAGAATACATCAGTGATATGGAGTCTGTCCAAACTGTATACTGGAATCAGGTTATCCGTCCGTCCTTCTGTCTGTCAGTCTGTAGACAAAATGATCTGCTGGTTACTACTACATAACTACTGGACATATTTCAATCAAACTTGTTGGGATTAATCATACACAACGTGCTCATGGTGAGCTTTTGTGATCACCTTTTGTCCATCGTCCGTGCGTGCGTCCGTCCGTCGTCAACAATTTCTTTAAACAACATCTCCTTCTAAACTACTCACTGGATTTTGATAAAACTTCACAGGAATGTTCATTATGGGGCCTTTTACCAAAGTTGTTAAAATTATTTTAATTGGTCAAAAATCTAGGTCACAGGAGTTAAAAGTAGATTTAAAAAATGAAAATTTTAAAATCTTTTTCTCCGAAACCACAAGGCCTAACCTTTTGATATTTGGTATGTAGCATGATCTTATGACTCTCTACCAAGATTGTTCAAATTATGGCCCTGGGGTCAAAATTGGCCCCGCCCCAGGGGTCACATGATTTAACATAGGCTAATATAGGAAAAACTTGAAAAATCTTCTTCTCCGAAACCACAAGGCCTAGCCTTTTGATATTTGGTATGTAGCATGATCTTATGACTCTCTACCAAGATTGTTCAAATTATGACCCTGGGGTCAAAATTGGCCCCGCCCCAGGGGTCACATGATATAACATAGGCTAAAATAGGAAAAACTTGAAAAATCTTCTTCTCTGAAACCACAAGGCCTAGCCTTTTGATTTTTGGTATGTAGCCTGATCTTATGACTCTCTACCAAGATTGTTCAAATTATGACCCTGGGGTCAAAATTGGCCCCGCCCCAGGGGTCACTTGATTTAACATAGGCTAATATAGGAAAAAAAACTTGAAAAATCATCATCTCAGAAACCACAAGACCTGGAGTTTAGATATTTGGTATGTAGCATGATCTTATGACTCTCTACCAAGATTGTTCAAATCATGACCCTGGGGTCAAAATTGGCCCCGCCCCAGGGGTCACTTGATTAAACAAAGGCTAATATAGGAAAAAAAATTGAAAAGTCTTTTTCTCAGAAACCACAAGACCTGGAGTTTAGATATTTGGTATGTAGCATGATTTTATGACTCTCTACCAAGATTGTTCAAATCATGACCCTGGGGTCAAAATTGGCCCCGCCCCAGGGGTCACTTGATTAAACAAAGGCTAATATAGGAAAAAAAATTGAAAAGTCTTTTTCTCAGAAACCACAAGACCTGGAGTTTAGATATTTGGTATGTAGCATGATCTTATGACTCTCTACCAAGATAGTTCAAATTATGACCCTGGGATCAAAATTGGCCCCGCCAAAGGGTCACTTGATTTTACATAGGCTAATATAGGAAAAACTTGAAAAATCTTCTTCTCCTAAACCACAAGGCCTAGCCTTTTGATTTTTGGTATGTAGCATGATCTTATGACTCTCTACCAAGATTGTTCAAATTATGACCCCAGGGGTCACTTGATTTAACATAGGCTAATATAGGAAAAAAACTTGAAAAATCATCTTCTCAGAAACCACAAGGCATAGAGTTAAGATATTTGGTGTGTAGCATTGTCTTCTGGGTCTCTACCACGTTTTTACAAATCATGACCATTGGGTCAAATTTTGCCCCACCAAAGGGGTCCCTGATTTTACATAGGCCAATATAGGGAAAAACTTGAAAAATCTTCTCAGAAACCACAAGGCCTGGTGTGTAGCATTGTCTTGTGGATCTCTTCTAAGTTTGTTCAAATCATGACCCTGGGGTCACTTGATTTAACATAGACTAATATAGGAGAGACCTGAAAAAAATCAGAAATCACAAAGCCTGGAGTTTAGATATTTGGTATGTAACATGGGCTAATAGACCTCTACCAAGTTTGTTCAAATCATGCATTGTCTAGTGGATCTATACTTAGTTTGTTCAAATCATGACCCTGGGGTCAAAATTGGCTCTGCCCCAGGGGTCACTTGATTTTACATAGCCTAATGATATCAGGTGAGCGATCCAGGGCCATCTTGACCCTCTTGTTTGAAAATTATGCCCATTTGACCGTTTGGTAGCTCATGTACATGGCGTGCTACTACCATAATGATCTGCTGGTTACTCCTCTTTAACTACTGGATGTATTTCAATGAAACTTGCTGGGATCAATTGTCACACACTGTAGATGTGCAAAATCTATAACAGGTTGGGTTATCTCCCCTTTTTGGAAAATAATGCCCCTTTGACTGTATGGTAGCTCATGTACATTGCCAGCTACTACCGTAACGATCTGCCAGCTACTACTCTGTAACTACTGGATGTATTTCAATGAAACTTTCTGGGATTAATTGTAACACATTGTAGATGAGGGTAATCTGTAACAGGTTGGGTTATTTTCGTTTTAGCTACCAAACTGGGTTTTCCCCCGGCGTCCCTTAAAATTTGGTTTTAATAGAAGCCACATTTTTGGCTCAATTTTCATGAAACTTATCAGATTTTCCAAAATTGGACAATTTTAAATTGGGTGAGGCAAGTCTTACAAAAACCTTGTTAACACTCTAGAAGCCACATTTTTTGCCAATCTTCATGAAACTTGGTCGATGTTTGTTTCAAAAAATCTTGGAAAGTTCAATTAGGCATGGGGACAAAAGTAGGTCAAGGTCAATCTTAGTAAAACCTTGTTAACACTAGAGGCAACATTTTTGGCTCAATCTTCATGAAACTTGGTCAGAATGTTTGTTTCCATAAAATCTTGGACAAGTTCAAATTAAGGACATGGGGGGACAAAAAGTAGGTCATGAGGTCAAATCTTAGAAAAACCTTGTAAACACTTTAGAGGCCACATTTTTGGCCCAATCTTTATGAAACTTGATCAGAATGTTTGTTTCCATAAAATCTTGGACAAGTTCAAATTTGGGCCATGTGGGGTCAAAAAGTAGGTCATGAGGTCAAATCTCAGAAAAACCTTGTTAACACTCTAGAGGCCACATTTTTGGCCCAATAGGGCCTCCGTGGCCGAGAGGGTAAAGTTGCAGAATTTAACACTCACTCAGCCCCTCACCGCGTGTGTTTGAATCCCGGCAGGTTTATTTGATTTTCATGTGAGGGAGCCTTCCAGCTGGCTTGCGGTAGGTCGGTGGTTCTACCCGGATGCCTCCGTGCATTCGGTGTCTTCCTCCACCTGTAATTAGCTGGACGTTGCTATATGATTTAAATACTGTCGAAGCGACGGTAAACTCAAATAGTCAAGTCATGTCAAGTCTTTTGGCCCAATCTTTATGAAACTTGGTCAGAATGTTTGTTTCCATAAAAACTTTGGCAAGTTCAAATTTGGGTCATGTGGGGTCAAAAAGTAGGTCATGAGGTCAAATCTTAGAAAAACCTTGTTTACACTCCATAGGCCACATTTTTGGACATATCTTCATGAAACTTGGTCAGAATGTCTGTTTTCATAAAATCTTGGACAAGTTCAAAAGTGGGTCATGTGGGGTCAAAAAGTAGGTCAATATGAAAAATCCAACATATGTTGCTCATTTATAATCAGGTGAGCGATACAGGGCCATCATGGCCCTCTTGTTTCTAAAATCAAACTCCTTTTACCAAGATCATCTCATGTACATGTACATACATGTAATAAAAGCTCCTTCTACACTACTTGATGGATACCAACACAACTTTTTACACAAGTGTAATCTATACAAGTTAGTCATGAGCAGGTATTGAACCTGTAACTTTTTCCTTGTGGGGGCGGGGGGGGTATAAGTCAGCCCCTAGGCGACTGGTTTAGTTTTCACTGATTAAAGCTTTAAGTCAATCTGTGAATTGGCACTCATACTTTAAACTGAAACTTTGATGTTGATACTTTAAAGAAAATAAGCTCCAAAAGGGACTTGCACATTTGAAAAAACTGCTTCCTTACAGAACCAACATCAATCGGATGCAAAGGCAAATATAATCTCACTTTTGAGCAAACAACTTAATCTGTCGATTCAAGGTGGAATGAGCCTTTACATAAATCAGAGTATGTATACTGAGATGACATCTACTGCATTCCATGATGTGATTTGTATCTCTAAAAGCTGTTTGTATAACATCATTTTCTGATCAGCAGATGGAATCCTGAAGATATCAATTTATATATCAGCCCGGCCTAAAGATGATAATGATTGCCTTAACTCTTCTCATGCTTAATTTCATGGACTTGCCCTTCCTTTATTTTTGAATGTACCATTACATGTATATGTTTATGGGGGTGATTGCTGAAAATTTATCGACTGAACTTCATGGACTTGTCCTTCCTTCAATTTGGACTCTACCATTAGTTGTTTAGTTTATGGGGGTGCTTGTTGAAAATGTATTGACTTAATAGTGAACAGTTCAAACCATAATCAGACTGCACAGATGTGCAAGCTGATCTTGAACTGTACTGGTTGCAAAGGCAGTCACAAGTGCCCACAGCATTGTAAAGGTTAATAGCATAATGGCTAATACTACATGAATGTTTCTGCTCCAAGTATGTTTTTATTCTGTTCAAACAATGTAGTGAACGCACTGACTTTTCACCGATGCATTCTTGATTCAATCATTTGTCAGTCTTACATTTTGAAAGGGTACCGGTACATATATCTGGTCACCGGTTTAGAAACATTCATTTCCTCTGGGTACTCCTGCATCATGGACCATGCAAAAACAGCGATATTGATTTCTATCCAACCATTGTGAATTAAATAAAGTTAAAGCTTTTTATTATATGTTAAGTGTTATCCTGTACTAAATCATTTTTGTGTTTAATTTAGCCAGTTTAACCCTTTTCCTTATGAATATTCTTGTACAAATTTATGAGTTGATGAATATTTATTATCTTTAAATGGTTTATAAAATTATGGATTTTTATTTGCCAAAGATGAATGTGTAGAAACGGAGCTAAAATACTGTATGAGCAAACAGTTGAGATGTTGATCCGACAGCTCCTATATGAGACTGGATCTGCTCTGTTTGTCTGGCTACATGTAAAGGGTTATATCATTAGTACTGTAGAACTTCTATGTGTTGGAATTTTCTCACTGTGTTGAAGTTAAATGAAACTCCCAACATATTCCCCTATACATGTACATTCATAAGAAACTAGAGATCTCACTGAAGATAATTAATACCAATATGCTTTCATACAGAAGCAAGACTCCAGGCGGAGCATAGATAAGAACCTGTATACATAGTATATAAGTCATGATAGTAAGTAATAAGTAAGTAAAGTCTTTATTTAAAGTGGATAGAGAGTCAGTTATGGTTGTCTGGCACAGTTGTTTAAAAGTGTAGATATACAGTTCTTGGACACTGCACTTCGCCCAGTCGCCATCTGTTTAGATTTTAAGTTTATTTTTCGAGTTATGTTCCGGACAAGAAAGAAAGAATTAAACAAAGGGAAATAATTAAAAAATGGGACCAAGTAGAGTTACAGTTCTTGGACATCAGTCTATATTTTTAGTTTTAAGTCAATACCTTGTGGAATATTCTGCCATCCTTGAGACTACAAAAGTGAAATTTATATCACATACCTCTCCACCTGATTATCAATGCACACACAAAAAATGAACCGAACCTATCAAGAAATGTAGAAGTCGTTCACGTAACAAGATGTTTGAATCAGGGACAATAACTCTGTAATTCTTGAGATAACTCAAGTGAAATTTATGTTACGCACCTCTCCACCGGATTCTCAATGCACCAACAAAATATAAACTGAATCGATCAAAAAATGTAGAAGTAGTTCGCGTCACAAGTTTTTTGGGATGGACGGACAAACCAACAGACATACAGACTGTCTCCTATATACCCACTCTCAAACTTCGTTTGCGGGGTTGTAAATGCTCATCTATGAGTCAAACGTTTATAAGTCGAATTTTTCAATGTGTCAGAAGTTTTTCTGCAGTCCATAATTAATCACAACTTCGACTGGGGGATAATATATTTCACATCTTTCCAGCTACCTCGGCTGCAACGAAATTGACAATTTTACCTGTATGACAAAGGGGTCTGGCACGAAAGTTGGGTCACTTTTCGTGCCAGACCTCTTTGCTGTATGACAGGTGCTTATCAAAGGGGTCTTGCACGAAAAGTGAGTCATATATCATTATATATAATAATATTATATATAGAAAAATATGGCCCAACTTTCGTGCCAGACCCCTTTGATCTGGATGTATTCAATACACACCTTATATTTGAATGATGCCAACAACTCTGTATTGTTTGCATATCTTGCTTATAAATAATTTTATTTTCACAGAAAAATACCTTAATGTTAATTTTCGAACACACGTGAGAACAACAGAATATCCGCGTCATATACAGTAATACAGGTACGTTTTTATAAAATTACGTTTATGACCAAATGTTTATGCAACGAAGCCTTCCCTAGAATTCAAAGACTTAACAATTCTACCGTTTATATAGCCCAATACATAAGTTAAAGTCCCGATGTCTCGAGCTTTTTAGGTAAGTCCCTTCACTTTCGACTTACTGAAGTTCTACTTTAGTTAATTTGCCGCAGTTTTTATCACAGCTACCTGTATCAGATTATCTGATACTCCGA
Source organism: Solen grandis (assembly GCA_021229015.1). Taxonomy (NCBI): domain Eukaryota; kingdom Metazoa; phylum Mollusca; class Bivalvia; order Adapedonta; family Solenidae; genus Solen; species Solen grandis. Next base: position 59,496,834 of record CM037788.1, on the reverse strand, counting down.
CTAATCATACCTCTATTTGTCACAACTTGCAAGCTCTGTGTACGATCAATACATGCACCATGTATAACAGCTGTTTCCTTATATAATGGTGTATCCATAAAGTGTTTCATATTTGTCTTCTATTTTTGCTTTCTTACACACTTTCTTTAACTTACATTAGATCCATATCTTACACAATTCCTAGATTGGATCAATACTTTATGTCGGGGAAAATCATGAAAGATATTTGCCCCTTACATGGTTCGAACTCACAGCCATAGGGTGTCCAGTATTTTAGCTCCAGAACATAAAACCCTTCTGCAGGATTCTGTATGGCATTTCTTGGGACGAAAAGCATGTATTATGGTGTTTAAGTCATGTTTTTGTTTATAAAGAAAATTGGTTAACGCTCTAATATAATACATATCGACATTTGCTGTGGTCCAAATACATGAAATGCCTGACATAATAGTAACTGGCATTGGTTGCAGCATCCACCCCAGGAGCAGCAGGTCATAAGTTTGATATCACAACATACCAGTATATAGTCAATTAACTCTTTACCTCATGAATATTCATGTAAAAAGGACTATGTTCAATAAGTGGTGAAATTGGCCTATGCTCAGAACTTAATGATTTTTGGAAAAACAAGAACCAACACTAGACTGATGTTTTCATTCACATGAAACATTCTTCTGTCACCATGGCAGTGTTGTAGTAATGTTTTGGTTGTTGTAGTAATGTTTTGGTTACGTCTGCCGAAGTTTTCCGAGTTGTAATTTTGTTTTGGGTGGTCAGATGTTAACATAAATTTGTAAAAATGTTCACTATGGTGTCAAAGTGTGTCACGTAAATAAACCGATGGGTTATTCAAGGTCAAGGTCACCATTGAAGGTCATGATTGTCAAAAATATGCAAAAATCAGACTTTCCGGGGATAATCTAATTATTGGTTACTCATGTGTTACCCAATTTTAACATAAATTGATAAAAATGTTCACTATGATATGAATGTACGTCAAGTGAAATGAACTGATGGGTTCTTTAAGGTCAAGGTCATCAATGAAGTTCATAATAGTCAAAAATATGTAAAATTCTGATTTTCCGGTGACAGTTTAGCTTAGCCATGGGTTCTCATGAGTTACCAGATTTTTGTAGAAATTGGTAAAAATGTTCACTAAGGTCATGATTGTCAAAAATATGCAAAAATCAGACTTTCCGGGGATAATCTAATTATGGGTTACTCATGTGTTACCCAATTTTAACATAAATTGATAAAAATGTTCACTATGATATGAAAGTATGTCAAATAAAAACTGATGGGTTATTCAATGTCAAGGTCACCAGTGAAGGTCAAAATTGTCAAAAATATGTAAAATTCTGATTTTCCGGTTGATAGTTTAGTTACGAGTTTTCAGATTTGAACAGAAATTGGTATATATGTTCCATAAGATTTGACAGTATGCCAGGTACATGGACCTGTGGGTACTTCATGTCAAGGTCATCATTAAAGGTCAAATTTGTCAGAAATATGTGAAATTATGATCATCCGGGTTGTAGTTAAGTTAAAGGTTTTCTAATTTTACCATAAATTGGTATTCATATTCAATTTGATGTGACAGTTTTTCACTTAAATGAAATGGTGGATACTTCAAGGTTAAGGTCATTTCTCAAAGTCATAGTGATAAAAATATGTGAACTGTTTATTGTGTGCAAAATAACTTTGCAATTTGTTGCTGGCTTTTAAAGATAAATTATATGTTAAGCAATGAGATATCCTTTAAAGTTTATCAAAATGTTTACAAAAGCTTGTCCATCTGAATTAGTCTCTTTAGCTGATTTGGTTAAAAACCTGCACGAATAAATACATAATAATTTTGATTTCAACAACATCTCAAACATAAACCCTCAGGCCAAAGAAAAAGAATAGTTCCGTTTCTGGTCTTCAGCCAGAAAAAAAGAGCGACGGTAGGTAGGGATATAATGAAAGTGATGTGTCTATGAAGTCTCATCAAATTAGAAAAAAAATCTGAATGCCACATACTGCAAATTCAGACCCAATGAGTTTCGAACCATTACTCTTACTCAAAGAGTTTTGTCGATATGCGCTACACGTGTCTTTTTGATAGGCAGAAGATTTTAAAGACTCACTTAGTAATAGTTATTATAAACCCCCTTTAAAAAAACAGTTGATATGAAGGTCAGATTCGGTATTTTCACAATTTCATATGCATATACTGATGCATATACTATAAACGGGGGGGGGGGGGGGGGGGGGGGGGGGGGGGGCATAAATATTCACTCATATCTGTGTTAAAACAAACTGATATGAATATTTGAAAAATAGAATATATGCAGGAGAACATCAACCATGCCCATAGCTGTATGAAAAAATAATGAGACTGTTCAGTAACTGCCCATCCTATGCTTAGAAAACTGGTGTACACTTCAGTTATATTTAGAGTATGCTGCCTTTTATAGTGTTATGTGTGGACAGACCAATTCAAAAATATGAAAGCCCATTGATCTCATATTCGTTGGTGAAAAAATTAATTATATTATAAAATTATTTATTATAATTATTATAACGCGAAACTTTATTAGATTTCTATCATAATCCATAATATTTATTATTATAATATTACTCTTATAATAATAATGATAATGATAATAATGATAATAAAGTATTAATAATGAGAAGAGTTTTAATAAATCATGAGACCAGATTTTTCAGCTAATGTAAATATGCTCAGACGCTTTGAACCTATACTAGTGCCCTATGAGTACCTGTTGATCTATCTATACTGTAATGCATGTCATTATGTTCGTGACTAAAGCTTAATGTACTTATTCCAGTTAACATATCAGAACAAAAGTGAACTCTATTTTTCAGCGGTGGGAAGGCATGCAGCCACGCCATAGCTCTTGCATTTAAGCTGGAAGCTGCTGTGCGACTTGGTCTAAAGGAAACAGCATGCACAAGCTCTTTGTGCATGTGGAATGACATGTCAAAAAAGAAGGTAATTCATTTTTGCAAAAGCTGAATTTGGTTTTTAGTTTCTTTCAAATACATGCTAAATTCTTGTTAGCAAACAGCAATTACCTCACGTGAAACGCTTGCGTTAGGGTAAAATTTCCACAGTCAGGTCTGTCATTAGAGTCTTAACACTTAGTTTCGGGTATAATATGGCTAGCTTGGTGAATAGTAGATGAACTATGAATTTTTGACAAAAAATCATTACCATATTACTAGTGTGTATGTTAAATATGATTATCCATGATTGTAATAACACCAATGCTTCAAGTATTTATAGTAATATCTATATTTTATAAACATATGTATGAATTACATGCATTATAAATTGTATATTGTTTATTTAGGCACAACCTGCTCGCCTTCTAGATATTGATTTTAGAAGGCTGAAGTATGGAGACAATATCAGAGATGTAAAAGATCAAAAACCACAAGCAATCTCCTCCGCTGACATTGAGCCTCGACCACTGAACTTGGAAGCACTAAGACAAATTCAGCCATCAGCAGTTGTTTTTACTTCTATGAATATTAAAGAAAAAACAGCCTTACCACCAACGTTAATTGATGCAGTTCAAGGTATAAATACTGACGATTCATCCCAAGCTGAAATTTTGACACAGTTATCAGAAACATTGACTGATGTCAATATATCAAACATAGAACAGACCACTATGAAGCAGTCAGAAAGCCATTTATGGAAAATTCACAGAAAGGACAGAATAACATCCAGTATCATGCACTGAATTTATACATTGAAGTATAACACAGACAGATCAGCTCTTTTAAAAGTTATGTTGGAACCAAAATAATTTTCAACACAGGCCACTACATATGGAATAAAAATGGAGCCAATTGCCCGTAAGACTTACGCAAAATATTCAACATTATTACATGGTGATACTTTTATGTGCTCTGAAAGTAGACTACAACTTAACAAAAGTTACCCACATTTGGGATCGTCCCCTGATGGGCTGTTTTAATGTGCGTGCTGTGGAAAGGGGTGCGTGTTTAGAAATTAAATACTTAAAAAACTATGAAAGTGGTTTGCCAGATCAAAGAAGTGATGTTGCTAAAAGTGACAGTTCCTTTCATGTCACTGAAAATCATGAATTGAAAAAGAGCCACACACAAGGCCAGGACACATGCTTATATGTGACGTTTCGTATTGTGACTTGTACCTCTGGAACAAATCTAGAAGTTTAACCGTTAGAGTCGAACGGGATAATGAGTTTATTGACAAATTGCAAACAAAATTACAGATTGTATTTTACATGACATTGTACCAGTTATAGTGAGTTAAAGGTAATAAAAATAACTACAGTGTAGTGAACTTCAATATGTTTATTCACTCCATAATGTGACACAGCAATAGCTGAAATCTCATAACAAGACAAAACCTCAGTAGCATATTATAATCTACTCAGCTAGGAGATGCCATTATGCACATATAACATTACTCTTCTTTGCATTTACTTACAACAGTCAGTCATGCAAGTCACTACAATACTTGGTAGCAAATTATGCAATGCTGGAACAATTATAACAATATCATCCAACAATTTCACTTGACAAACTGGAATGCTTGTTTGTAATAAAAAGTTTCTCATTCTCCCGATAACTCGCTCCACATGAATGCGAACATGCGAAAGATTGCGAGAGTTTTCAACATCACTTCCTGAGAGTTGTTTCTTCCCCTTTGTAAACGAAGGAATCCTCAGAACAATTCCAGCAGCGGCCATCTCCTCTGATACAAGAAATCCTCTGTCCGCACGTCATCACCAGGCAACAGTTTCGACATAAAGCCAATTAAATATTTTATTGTATTGTTTATAAATGCTCCATGTCTGGGCTCTTGCAGTCAGATTAAGCGGCCGTTCAATAAATACCTCAAAGCAGTCTATGATAGAAATGACTTTGTTATATTTTGGTTTAAAGGATTCAGAAATATTTGATCTGGCAACGTCTCGTTCTGGCCATACTATCAATGGCATCAGACACTTAGCCAGAGCTGGTACCCAAGTATTCCATATGCGAGACACTGTAGACTCTTAAATAAAAAATCTAAAAGCAATATTTCTGTTTGGTAACCCTAATCTAATTTTCATCAACACAACCCCCCCCCCCCCAAAAAAAAAAAACAACAACAAAAAAAACAAAAACAACAACAATGATCTAGCTTTCAACGAAAGAGCTGCAACTCGTTTTTTCTCCACTCTTGGAAACATTTCAGCATATACCCACAGAAACACACTTCGTGGTAAACCAGTATAGAAACGCGAGTTAGCATCATCTAGACTATCAAAGGTCAAAACTGAAGATTTTAGTTTGGCACTTTTAGATTTTAGCTGCTTTTGCAGTTTCCCAATCTGTTTATTTTTAGCTGCAATTTCTTTCTCTTGAAAACAAATAGTATACATTCGGGTAATGGCTCAGTTTGTGTAGCCGTGGTAGAATGCACTATACTATATTCTGTTTGGGAGAGATCCAACAGTGCTGAAGCTGCTAGGTTTGTGGCTGAATTTGTTGCTGAGGCTTGCAGTATCAAAAGTGAGTCGCCTCTTCCGTTTTCGCTCAAACCTATCAACTGCTTACCTTCCCTGTCAAATTCTGAACTGGTACAAAATCTGGATGCGAAGGTCCCTCACTTGGATTGCCTTGTATAAATAGTTGTTCATCTAGATAATACTGATTAAAAAAACAACTTTATAATACATGTATGTCCAATAAATTATTATCTCCATTCGTCAATTTCACAACTAATTTCATATTTAATAGATTGATGTGTGAATTTTCATATACTTGGTTATATACATTATTAAACTATACATGATGTTTGATGTCAGTGTGTGATACACGGACATTGTCTGTTGGTTGTCATGGTTTTTGTTTTGTAGCGCTAGATTCTTCATCAAGTCGTTTCACATTTTTAATCCAAGTTTCTCTTCTGCATAGAGGATATTTTGGAAAGCTATGCAGGGATATACCCTTTTCTTTGCTTTGCCTATTTGCACAACCAATAACACAACAACTGTTGACCATTTTAATTAACACTCCTGAATATGTGCTATCAAGCCATTAGCATTACACAGACTGATTTCAAACAGCATATTCCAGTGAATTTACTACCGGGGGTTTATCAGCAGGAGAGGCTTTCTGCCCCCAATAAGTAATTCATTAGCTGACCAGTCAGCTGGTGAACAGCTGCAAGGAATCTAGAAAAAAAAGCATGACCAGGGCATGGGGGAGGGCAAGGGCCCCCTCCGGTGAATCCGGGCATGTGTGTATACTTGGAAACGCGTGTTTTTTTTTTTTGTTTTTTTTTTTTTGTCCTACTTAGAGATGATGACGTAAGACAGCGCCTATTGAGCATTTTACCCACGGAAAAAAGGTTACGCACCATTGTTTGTTGAGATGACAATTAGCTGAAACATATACTTTGTTTTCACGAAATTTTGATAAACTACAGTTTATTTGATAACTGTAAAGTTATTTTATTAAACCACTTCTCTTTGGTGGATATTGAAACTTGTTTCGGACCGACCGTTATATACAGTAACACCTACATTATTATTGTCTGTTTCACTAAAAGGCGGAGCACAATGATGTGTACTCCACCGGAAGCTTAATACTGAGATTTCAAGTTGAATTCCTTGGACGAAATGCTTCCAGATAATAATTGTACATCATATTTATAACCGTTCTACAGTCTCAATTACTTAAATCCCCATCAACGCCGAAAATCTTTAAAAAGTTATTTGTTGTTTAATCTGCTATAACTTCTATGTCCTACATTGGATTGCTTCAATATTTGTATAGTTGCTTAAGTGGATGGACCTCTCCATTAAACAGATGACCTTGACATATGTTGTTTTTTTTTTCATGAAAAAGCCAGCCCCTCCCCCCGGCTCGAATTCCAGCAACAATACTTAGCTAGAGGTGTAACGATACACTCATGTATTCGGTTAACAACAAGCCAATTAAAAACTAGAAGTCGTTTGTTTAAGATACAAACAAAATGGCTTTCCGTTTGCTTAATTCAAAGGTATTGAATATATGTTAATACAAAGAAATGGAATAATGATTATAATGTAAGATTAAATATGTAAATCATCAATATCATAAATTATGTATACTTATGATCAAAAATAAGCTTTAAATCTTTCTTTTTTTTTTTATTTATTTTCATCTTCTTAAGAAGATATTTGGAAAACATACATATGGGTCTTATTTGATTTCACAACCGTTTACTATCATGCAGAAAAAAAAAACAGGAAAATTTTAAGATAATACTATCCTCAAGAATTGTTTTCTTACGTTATTCTATCGATTTTAAAAGTTTTTTTTATTCTTTATTTTATGACTAAATCTAGGATAACACAGGGGATGCAGTCGAACCTGTGCTGGATGGCCACTCAAGGTTTTGGAAAAAATATTTAAAGGCGCCAGGTTTGGAGCAAAACAATTAAAAGGGGGGGGGGGGGTATGGCCTTTCCACACAGGCTCACTGCATGCCGCCAATAACAGAGAGAATAAAAGGCTGAAATCACAAATATAAAGTAGGTTATTGACATTTTTTTCACAAATAATACAAGTAAATTTCAGTTGGTTTGAGGAATCTTCTATTCTGAGGTTGGCAGTAATAAGGCCACAACAGGAAAACTCCCCATGGCTGAGAGACAGGTTGCAAAGCTCTTTGGAGGCAAGAGCTTGAATCTCTAAGATCAAGTTGGCTCCCCCCAGTACATGCTTGCGAAGCAAAGAGGCAAATGAGGCAATGAGGCAAGTTGAGTAAAATACAGCAAGTTGGGAAGTCAATGCAAGGAGGCAATATGCAAATTGGGCTATTTTCTGCTATGAGGCAAAATATGCAAATAGGGCAATATGGGAGGCAAGTATGGCAATGGTATGCATAGAGCCAGGGGGAGCTTTAGCAAACATGTGACCTGGCTTGAGATATACCTAGCAAAAGCTATTCCGAGCATAATCTCCAGCAACACTGTTCACATGATAATAATTTTGGAAATTTTCTAAAGAATTAAGCCACTGGGGACTTACACTGAAACGTGTGTAGTACAAGACCTCCAAACAGCTACAGTGGCCGATCCCCAGGGTAAAGTTCAAACATGAAGGATAATTAATAAAAAAAGGGGGGTAAGATAAGAAGTATATACCCGTCTCTCAGCCACAAGAATTTTACCGCCACAAAAATTTAAAAGCTAAATTTTCCCCAAAAAATTCTTTCAACACAATTATTTTACAGCAGTTCTAGGAGTGTGTCTCTTAATTTATCTAAATACATGTCAAGGCCCACATCCGACAGATGGACCCCGTCTGAGCGAAAAAAACCCGGGGTTTCAAAGTCTATGTCCTGTGAAACAAACAGGCCGGGGCCCTGTGCTGTGACCTGTTGGCGGCCCCATCGATTTATGCGCCTGCGTTTCCTATCCATGATGTTATTGCGGACAGACTGCCCCCAATAAAGTCTCTGAAGGATGTCCATCCACATAATTTTGCAATTGGGAAAGGCAGACCTAAGATAGTATATCCCATCTTTTATGAGGTTCATTAATCTCTTATTTGGTAAGGTAGAAATATCATTGCCACCCAAATTGATGACCACAATTTTAGGGGGCTGCCTGAATAAGACATCACATTGTATTGACAGCTTAAAATCTGACCAGGACATCCCTCTGATCCCCCACCAAGCAATGGCTAAACCTCCAGGCAATTTGAGGTTTTCAAGACCTCTGAAAGCAGCTCTTACACCTGCCCAGTGTGGTATGGAGTCCCCCAGGATCCAAATTTCTGTAAATGAAATGAAATGATAGTAAAATAAAGATTTTAAAAAGAACCGTCTGCAACCAAGCCACAGCGGCAGCCCCCGAATGGTTGTGATAGTTAGGGAGAACAATCTTGTTGTGTAAATGAAACTGAGCACCCAGGGGGCTACCCTCATGGCCCAATGACAGACAGGTTCTCCAAAATATATAACGTGACAACAGATAAAGGGGCCTGAAAGCTAAAACTATGAAATGGCTGTAAGCTGATATTTTAAATTGAAAAGACATGCATAATGAGGGGTGTTAAGAATTCCCCATTAACGTAGATAAGCCTTGTAAGCATCTGAGGCCCATCTACCCAAATACATAATGGTGGTATTTGGCATTCCAGATGCTGCCAGTTCAGTAGCTCTGCCTATACGAAAACTGTGAGTTGTGAATTTCCCGGTAAATAACCCTGAATAAAGAAGGCATTTTGATAGGACTGATGATACCTGAGATCTGGTTAAGGGTAAGCCATTGCTATGGCAGAATAAGGCCCCCGGTGCCTGGGAAGGCTTTTTTGTAAGGAAGCGTTTCAGAGCACAGACTGGACATAGACCGGATTCAGCCTCGCAAGGCAGTTTGATTGTGATTGGAGGGCCAGATTGGCAGCCTTTGGATACCTGTAGCTTCAGGAGGACTGAATGTGCATCAGAAAAGGCCACATCCAATATTTGAAGTTATTTATAATGTTCTGCTTGAGACATCTAAGAGCTAAGGAACGAATAAGACACATCACTTTGTGAGATTTTGAGGACATAGAGTTAAGTATATATACGACAGATTTATTGTCGCAATTGAATCTGATCTTTTTATTCTCCAGGATTGCACCCCAAATGTAAATGGCAACAACAATTGGGAATAGCTCTAAAACAGTAATATCAGATGTTGTGCCATCCTTGTGCCAGTTGTCTGGCCATGCGGCATGGCACCAATGGCCCTGAAAGAAAATACCGAAACCCAGTCCCTCACCGCCTGCGCTGTCTGTGAAGAGTTGAATATCAGCATTGGAGCTCCAAAACCTATCATGGAAGACAGAAATGCCATTATGATTGCTGAAAAATTGAAGCCACATATACAAATCCAACTTAATTTCCCGGTTAACCCTGATGTGGTGAAAAGATTTAGTTAGACCACATGTTGAATTTATTAGGCGTCTACAAAATGGTCTGCCTATAGCAATAGCCCTGCAACAAAAGTTCAATTAGCCTATAAGGGATTGCATCTCCTTCAATGTGGTTTTTTCCCTGGACAGTATTTTGTGAATCTTGAGGGTAACTTCCCTAATCTTATTCAGTGGTATGCGTATAAGCATTTTTTTGGAATCTAGCTCTAGACCTAAGAATGTTATGACCTCTCCCGGGCCCTCTGTTTTTTCCTCAGCAATTGGTACATTCAATTCAGCTAGGCATGAAGTAAAAGTGGACATTAATTTTTTACAAAGGGGTAGGTTATGATCTCCGCCAAAGAAGTCATCTAGATAGTGAATTAGATACCCGGAGGACAGTCTGGATTTAACAAGGTATTCCAAAAATGTGGAAAATTTCTCAAATGTACTGCAACATATGGAGGCACCAAAGGGTAGGGCTTTATCAAAGTAGAAAAATCCTTGGTTACAACGTAAACCTAATAGTTCGAAATCCTGTGGGTGGACCGGTAACAGTCTGAAGGCATTTTTTAGATCCATCTTAAACAGTTGGCAATTGGGACCCAAATCCTGGATTAAATGTATGGCCTCATCAAAACAAGTATATTGAACTGAGCACATGTTGCTGTTGATGAAGTCGTTGACTGATTGACCTTTGGGATAAGATAAGTGGTGAATCAGTCTGAACTCACCGGGAGACTTTTTTGGGACCAGACCTATAGGTGAGACAATAAGGTTTGGTAGAGGGGGCGTGACAAAAGGGCCAGCCATGCGACCTGCCTTAAGTTCAGTTTGGATTTTGTCCTGAATAATATCGGGCATGGCAATTGCAGACTTTAAGTTTTTTGTAACCCGGGGTTGTCTAGGTCCATAATAATGGAGGGGAAACCCGAAACGAAAACCTTGCTGTAATACCTGAGCATCGGGGGATGGGTAGGAGGCTAAGCATTTTTCCAGGGAAGTTAGATTGATGGGGGTATGAGCTAATGACATCGTTTCCATAGTGGGATTATTGTTGGGGGGATTTTGCCATCTTGGGTATGCACCTGCGAGACCTCTTCCCCTTGGTTTGGGCCGAAAATTATTGTTTTTAGGCAAAATGTTGGGGCCAGCAATACTCAAGGGATTTGGTGGAGTGGCCACAGGTGTGGTGCTCCTCGGTATGTTAGCCCAACAATTTGCTGCTGAGTGGGATTTACCACACCTTGAACACAAATGTTGAAAGCGACAATGCTGCCATCCACAATGACCCTTGTTGAAGTCTATGCATGCATATTTCATAAAGTTTACTGGTTGTGATTGGCTTTCTCTTACTTGCATGCACCTCCACCAAAGTTCGTTGTTAATGGAGGCCCATGAAGTTGGCATGCAGGCTTGGCGAAGACGGAACTGCTCATCGTAAGTTCTCCAAGCAAAACCGCCCTACCTTGTTGCACATTCCCTTAGTGTAACAATTCATGAGCCTTAGATGGATGGGCGGTTAGGTAGACAGACATAAATACAATAAAAGCATCAGTCCATTTTTCTATTGAATTAACCTTGTCCTTAATTTCTTTGGGTTTGGACTGAATTAAACCATCTTCTGAAAGGAACAGGGACTGACCAGAGCAAAGGTCAGACAGCTCGATGGCACCCTTGAGGAGTACAGCTAGGTTGATGTACTCGCCAGTGCATATTTGTTTTTTGATAGAAACTGGGACGTGGATGGCAACGTCGTCAGACGGTACCCGTAATGCTGAAGTTTGAAAAGATATGGGATTGGGAGGAAGTGGGTCCGTGTTGTTATGTTGGGAGATTTGTGTGTTGTTGAGCAAAGAGGGAAATACATTGTCAGTGGAAGTTAGATTTAAGTCGTTATTTTGGGGGTCAGACTCATTGCCGCCACACCCTTGGTTGGTAGGTAAAGGTATTTCGGAAGTCCGAAGAACGGCTTCGAAATCCACAAAGCGATTTCCGGCGTGGGCCTGCTCACCTTTATCGGGTTCTAATGCCCTAGATTCCGCAGTAGGGGCTTTCCTTTTCCTTCCTCTGCCTCGGCCAGACATTACCTTGTTTATACGGTGATACAATCAGTGATGATATGTGAGATGGTGGTAGCTTGTATTGGATTCACTCCCGGGCCTTTTCGAATTCAATGGTGGTCAAAACAGGAAGGAACAGGTTACCCACGCACCGGGCACCGGTAGGGATTCCCGGAAGTGGGAAACAGCTGATTAGAATAAACAGGCGATTTGCGCAAAAATAAATGCGATTATTTTTTAGCCAAATAATCGGTATTATTTAATATATTTTTCTTCGTAAGCATATGACTTAACAAGTATTCATTGCAATTTGATCCACGCTTAAAATTGTAAAAAAGAAAAAAATACTTTAAAAAATTGATGACTTTCAACTTTTAAATTGATTGAGTTTTACATTTGCAAAAATAGATGGAAACAAAGGCAGAGGTGTAAGCAAAATAATGAAAATAATGTTTTAATTCTTTGTAATTAACGTTATAAACGTCTTTAAACTTTCACCAATTCATTTGGTTTGTATATTTGCTTATTTTTACAGATTTAGAAAAAAAGAAACCGTTAAACATTTAGAAAACATGAAAAATCGATAAGTAGATATACATGTATTTGTCATTTTCTTCAGGTTTGCAGAAAGCCGTGATAGCAAATGCAATAAGATATCCATTTTCTGGCTCTAGTATAATTATACTAATTCATCGTAAATGCGACTCATTTACTCAAAAACGTATCACAATTCACTATTCAACGCAGGCACTCTATCCTGCAAAAGAACAATCGGATATTGCTCAACCAACTCAATGTCCACTTACATTTCTTTCTTCAAATTAATAGATTTCCATGAATTAGCCCTTTTACGAAAAACATGAATAAGTCATGTTACTTAAAATTTTCTGGACTTTTTGCGCATGTTAAGGTACGGCAATATTACTTATCTAAAGTTAATATATACACTATTTTGAACTTTTTAATATATTTTGCTTACAAATCAATGTTGTCATAAACAAGTGACACAACATAAATTCCTTAAGGTATGCTTAATATTGGCATCAATACTCATGACGCTGGAGCGCGAAAACATATTGAAATAAATGATTTTTATATTTCAACGACGTCAAAATCAAGTGACTAAAGAAAAATATATTTTTTGCAAGGACATGTTCATCTAACGTTCTATTAATCAAGAAAAAAATATCTTCGAGAATTCGAAAAGGTTTGTTTTCACATTTTCAGGTAGGCATTCCATCAAACATGAATAACTGCCATGTTTGAAGACTTTATCACTTGAAATTTTCAAGACCTTATGAACGTACTAAGTTTCGACATTTTTGAAAAGTTTAAGTTCATTGGTCTAATTGGCGATTTTATATGATTTTTCAAAATAATTATTGTTTAAGTATGCATGGCGTCATAATCAGGTGACAAAACGAACATTTTTTGCAGTATGCATCACTTCAATTTTAACTCTATCAATTCTAAAGATTTAATTAAGATTGACTTAAAATTCTTGATACCAGAGCGAGAGAAATCTTTAAAAAGAAATGCTTTCTGTCTTTTTGATGATTCATAACCACGTGACTTAAGAGAAAATAATTCAGAAAATAGAATGTAAACTTCTATGCCGATATGCTGTCCAATTTGCATACTTCTAACGCATCAGGGGGCTTTGTAACATTTAAATTTAATTTTAGGACCAAAGTTCGAAACTCGGTATTGCCATGAAATCTTAATCTTTTCGAATTTGGAAATTTGAATGCCAAGGTGCACATCTACATCCTAAAATACATTTTCTGTAAAAATATCAAGATAATCGGACCAAAATTGAAGGCTCTAGAGCGCGACCAAACTTTTGAAGCTAACGTCAAATCTGACGTCAAATGACACCAATGAAAATTGAAAATTATTGAATGTATAAAAAGATACTTTTTTATCGCTGCAATTTCAATTTCATTAAAATTTCATCAAAATGTTTGAAACTGCAGTATGGAGGATTTCATATATCATTTTTTCATGAAGACATACCTATGTTCCAGATGAATACGAGTGATATATGTTAACAGGATGATGCATTTTAATGTTTTGTTGTATTTTGTACATGTAGCCGATTACCCCTACCTATGTTCTTTAACAATTATGAAAGAGGGGTTACGTTCATTGGATGGTACTACAGCAAGAAAGGACAGGTAGGGACAGTATCAGGGAAGTTTGAAATTAATGAAAAATTTACTTTAACACTTGAAGTTCTTTTCTTTACTGAGAAAAACACTCTAATTAATATAATAAAAGATATTGTCACGTTTTAAAAACGGCTGTAGGCTACCTAATATACACGTGTTCGGTTGGAAACTAAAGCTATCCATATATTGTCTTAATATCATATCCTAGGGTGACATTTATACAAGATAAATTGTGATTCTTGCAGTCACGGCCCCACAATATCATTAAAATCAACTAAATCGCTATGCTACCGTTCTAACGGCATTTAATTTAAATACAAGAAACAGACGTCTGTTGATTATATCATACCTGAATATAAGGGTAGTTGCAGGACTGGTTGGCCCGGTGTCCGGATAATGTGACTGGGTGTGATACTGTGGCAGCACTATATCTCTCTCAAGTAGATATAGTCTCCAAAGGACTGAAATACTGTCAGTGGGACGTTAAACCCAACAAACAACTGAAACAAACATATCATACCTGAGCGTTGTCCCATAGTAAACCATTCAACATCATAGTGAGCGAATCTAGCAGACGTGTTTTTCGTTGAATTTTGAACTTAAATGTTATGTGATTTTTTTATAATCACTTTTGTCATTTCCTTTGCCAGTTTCACTAGTTCGGATTCCCGCCGGAGAAGTAGAACCAGTCGGTAGACGCAAGTCCTGTATCCCCAGTCTTGTTGATATGTAATATCAAGATTTATTGAAATAATTATGTGTGAATATATAAATATTATAGGTCCATGGATACATAAACCAACTAAAAGGTTTTCTACGTGATAGCTCTCCTGCTAAATACTAAAGTATGCAAATTAATTAATGTGTGTGTGTGTTAGGAAGAGAGCTAGTAAGCCTCGTTCTCTCGTTCGTCAGTACATGTTTACATCTATGTTACCTCTCTTTTACATGATATATATAATGAGTGAATAAAGCGATTTTGACTTGACTTGTTCCAATGTGGGCATCTATGGAACGCCAAATCTAAATAAACTCAAATATTTGAAGATCTCTTCAAATATTTAGAGATATCTTCAAATGAATTATTGATATCAACAAATCATTTGAAGATATCGACAAATAATTTGAAGAGATCTTCAAATGAATTAATGATATCAACAAATTATTTGGAGATATCAAAAATTATATATTGAGATCAACAATCGATATGTTGATATCATTAATTCATTTGAAGATCTCTCCAAATCATGTGTTGATATCTTCAATTGATTTGTTGATATCAATTATTCATTTGAAGATATCTCTTAATATTTGAAGAAATCTTCAAATATTTGAGTTTATGTAGATTTGGCGTTTCATAGGCATCTCTGGTTGTCGTTGTGCTAGCTCTTCTTCCTGATAAGGCCGACACACAACGTCAAAGTGCCCCCTGTCTTCATTGTTTCTCGGTAAACAGCTTGTGGGATACCTGATTAGTGGAAAATGAAGACATGATATAAAGATAAATAAAGAAAAAAATAAAGAATTTAGTAAAATATTCTATATTCATGGTATTTAATAAATGGCATATGAATGATTATACCTATGTGATAGCGACGCCATAAGTGGCAATTACCTGTGCGTGTTTATGCGTAATAAACTACTGATTTGATTGAATTGCTTACATAACAAGGTATAAATACATATAGTCGGATAGTTTGCCACCTGAGGTGATAGCCAATTAAGGAACAATAATCACCTGTCAAACTGTGATAAAGAAGGGCACTTTCATATTTATTTTAAATGTGTGTATTTAAGTTTGTGTATTAAGATTAAGGTTATTTAGGTTTTTCGTATGTATACGGGCTATATGTATTTATGACAAAATAGTAAAAATATCATCAGTTGATTTAATTGATATTGATTTCTGAAAAATAAAAAAAATATTGAGAACGAATTTGTATATTTTAACTGCACGCAATTGTTTCAAAAACATTATAAAGTCAACAAAAATATATGCAGCATTTATTTATAGGGGAAAAATGTTCGATAAGATAGAAAAGGACGATATAAATTAATGCTTTAAAATCCATGTATACAAATGTTAAAGCACATGTAAAATTTAAATCAATGAAATCTGATCCTTTTATATCAATGTTGTGAATCCTCAAATGAGACATTAATACTTTATAACACATATATTATGTAAAAAAAATGATGCTGAAGAAAATTTGACTTACAAATTTTGATAAATCTATTGGGAAAAATGTTTCATTAAAACAATCTTGATTTTAATTTTATAGAAGCTTATGGTACAGCATGGTTTCTGTATTTACATAGTATTAAAGAGACCATGCATGGTTACTGTGAATTGATTCTGCAAGACAAAACAAAAAAAGGTTAATTTTGTATGCAATATTGAACAGGCATAATAACTTTGAAGTATATTTTAAAGGAATACCATTCTAATGATCATGAAAGTGGTAAATTAATTTGCTATTTATTTTGAAGTTTAATACTCTTCTAATAAATAACTGTGAAACACTTTTATCATTTTTAGCACCTTTATCATTCGTTGAGAAATTAAAGGATGTTTGTCTCACGTAGGTGTTACCGGGAACACCTTGTATCATATATCATAGTAGGCCGACTTGGACTAGGCCGATGAGGTTTTTAGGCCGAGTTGACCCGACACCCTTAGTGAACGTAATCCTTCATGACTTGGTGAATATAAAATGGTATAAGAAATTATGATTTGTTCTTAATCACACAGTGTAGAAACAGAGCTACAATATTGTATGAGCAAACAGAGGAGACACTGGTCCAATATTTTGCTGGGTCTGCTCTGTTTTCCAATGTGTCAAAATGGGTCTATATGAAGTAAAGGT
>CM037788.1:59429694-59479694 GCA_021229015.1 Solen grandis | reverse complement strand
AAATGTGCTCCGCAATAAGCACATTAGGTGATTCTTGTAAGTACCAAATCTCTTGCTTACAACTTCTCTCTGTTTAACTAATTTATTATATACATATAACAACAATCAAACTCTTACAATGAGGCCATCTTGTAATGATATTATGTTAAACAAAGACAATTTCTGTATGAATTTTTATAACTATATGAAAATCCCCTGACAACAGGCAATACGCTATTACCCTTGCATTTATTTGTTCCTGCCAGTATTTTCGCAGGCATTCTCCACTTTGATGACAGCCAGAAAGTGCAAAAGCAATAAAAACCTGACGCATAAACTGATAAAAAAAAGAGTGCAAAATTTGATTTGTATCGATTGAACGATGACTTAGCTGTTACTTAACATAAAAAAGTCAGGAAATAATCACCAATTCAGCCGCTGGAGATATGAATAATTTATACTAAGGTTCTACACGCTGCCCTCGTAGATTGCACAAGGCCGGCATATGGGCGATGTCATCACCAATTAATCGTTTATTATCTAAATGATTTCTCATTAAACGATGTCATCAGCAAGCATTTGTCTCATTTAATTGCAACAACATTAATGATGAGTGCAGTGGATTATTGATGAAACTGAATTCACGGATTCCGAATGTAGCTTTGAAGACAATGTACGGAAATTGCTTGCATCTGGCATCAGGAATGAATGGTAAAAAATGAAAAAAAACCATCTGATCTTTAATTGATTACATCCGATTTTTAAGGTAGAGGAGTGCTGCTTGGCATGCGTAGGAATCAGGTAGTGATCTTACTGAATACCTAGGGAAGGTGATATGGACATTTGGTAGAGGGTTGTATTCGATCTGATAGTATTTGTCTTAAAGACTTGTGTTAAAACTGATTATTGATGAGATGCATTGCATGGGATAAGTATCATTTAATCTACCCAACGGTTGTTATAGCGAACATATAGGTGCCCCGAAGTCGGGAGGTCGTGGGTTTGATCCTCGGTCATGACATACCACAGTCTTAAAAATGCAACTGGTAAAGCCCAATGTTTGGATCTCATAAAGTAAGGATAGTTCCAGGATTGCTTAGACGTGTATTGGGTGTGGTATTATGTCTCTAGTCTACGGCGTGATATCACACTGTGTAAGCACTATATCTGTCTCATGGAGACAGAGTCCTCAACTGAACCAAAACAAACAAAAAATATATAACTATAACTGAATGTGATTAATACCCCCGCATACCGCTTTGACACAGAAATATAAATGGTTATTTTTGACAAAAACGTTGACAAAGTTATTTGCATTTCACTCGTTTAGTAATATTAATTGGTCCAATCATTATAAATCATGTGCAGGCATAATTCATAACAGACACCAAGCTTGTTAATTAAGTGTGTAGAGACGTGAGAATGTGAGTCTTACATAGCTGTCACACCAGTGTGTGACACGGAGGTAAAAATATCAACCCATATTTATATTCTTGATTGATAGTCATCTATTTGAATAATAAATATGTATTTAATTGTTTTTATTTGAAATACTTTTTTCATAAGCTATATAATTATACCCTTGAAGGCAAAACGAAGACCAAAAGTATATATATTCAACTGATTTCCTTAACCTTAAAGAGGCTCGAATTATTGAGTCCCGGATGTATCACAACATATGTAAAAAGACATGTTCTTTCATGAGAAACATTTATTTGTTTACAATGTTGTTAGATACGTCTTTTATCATTTTATAGCTTAAAATAATTTGGTAATGTATACATGGAATGAATTATATAGCTTTCGGCTAACTTGGTGTATGCGTGTTTGCATATAAGTTCAGAGTTTCTGACATTTCCTATTACTTGTGAGTTAATACTTGACATGCTCTATTCCTAATATTGATGATATCAGTTTGACATTAAAACAGTCATATCGAATTCATTATCGTTACCGAATAAAGTAAAAATGCGTATCTCTGATATTTGATGATCGTCGTGTGATATTATCCACTAAATACACATGTTTATATCCGTAAAGAATATATTCAGACAGAACGTGCTCAAGGTGAGCTATTAGGATCATCTTCCGCATTTCACCTCTGACGTCAACGATTTGCTTTAAATGACATCTTCTCTGAATCCACAGGGTAGAAATTGATAAAATTTGGCATAAATGAGCCTTGGTTAGTCCTTCAAAAGGTTGCAGAAAACAAATATTTGCCCATGCAGAAATCCGGTTTCTATGACAACCAATTTCTTTAAAAAAAAAAAAATCTGTGAAACAAACAGTCAGAATTCAATTTCACTGGACTTAGATAATGACCTCCTGTCTCTCTACAACATCTGCTAAAATGATGTTGATCCTTAATAAAAACAACATTTCGCCAGTTAGGTTGTGATGTTAAAAGAATATGTTTCGGTAAAGAAAGGGAGGGGGTATTTTTGATGTTTGCCATAAAACATGTTTTCTAAAACGCTGCACTTCAGAGAACAATTCCAAGTGACATTGACAGAACTTTTTTAGGATACTCGTACTTTTATCTTTAGCGTCGAAGTTCCCTCAAGTGTTCAACCATTACTCTTTATATTATCATGTTTAACATGGGTTTTCAGCCCTTTTCACTTTTGTTAGAGAGAGTATAAAATTTTAATCATTGACTAATTGTAGTTGAATTTTTAATTTATTCCCGGCCGTAATGGTGATTCATGCGCTTTGAAGCCAGTCTGACTAATGTAATCCTCTTCTATACGCTACTCGTACTTTAGTCAGATTGTTTTAAGGTACGCATGTCATCCCTCGCCGGAAACAAAAATTTATGCAATCAAATCGCTTTAAATGATGCATTATATGTGCTGTTTTAAAATTATTGGTTAAAATAAAACAATAGCAATCAATACCCTAAATGAAAAAGAAATGATCTGAGGAAATATGTTGCATTTTTCGAGTACAGACATGTTTTGATTTTTAAAAAAAATAAAAATCGCTATCTTAAATGAAGTAAAGCAATTATATAAATAACATTTGAACTAATAAACAGACATGCAAACTGAAACATATCAAATGGTGATCAAGTTAACAGGATTGCCATTCCCCTCTAACCAAGTTGCTAATTCAGTTCTTTCAGCGTAAAGCATATAGGATTAAAAGTTAAGGGATGGCCTGCTGATTTACTTTGATAACAAATCCATCAATTGAATTGTTCACCATGACACACATTCCCTTGTGTAATGCTGAGTTATGATAACAGCTGTTCGGATTACCCTAACGGCTGAAATCATGTCATTGGTAATGATCTATCAGGGAGATCTCTTACAATTGTTTATTAGAATATTCCCAGGTTTACACAACTTGACATTTGTTTTCTCTTCATTATCACAAGAAAATATCCATTTTTATATGGTCACGTCTTTTATATTCTATTTAATGATAAGCACATCACTAATAGATGTGAAATGACAATCAATTATCACTTTATATGCTTCTTTTGCCATACTTCATAGACGTAAATGAAAACAAGTTTAAAGGTATTTCTCGTAGTATGTACATAAATAAATGATATTGAAGCTAAATGGAAAATAGAGTACCTGGTCATATACGTGAGAGGATACAGTGGTCGCCCATCCAGACATATGAGTTTTCTCCGTTTCCCCCCCCCCCCCCCCCCCCCCCCCCCCCCCCCCCCCCCCCCCCCCCCCCAATAAACACCACGATAACCACATACGCCGCCCCCAGAGTATAAGTTGTTTTAATTTGTTTCTTAATCGATGTAAAATAAATAAAGTTTAAATTTAAGGGTGAGTAAGAAGATGGTGGTTTTGCATCAACTTTTTTGTGATGTATGTAAGCAACTTACCCGTATTCATGTCAGTTGATGAGAAATGCTTGTAATAAAGACTACAATAGAGGAGCAACCTCCCACAGCTTATAATGAAGAATCAAGAATGATTTATGCATCAGCAGCCATGTAACAGAATAGTTGAATAGGAAGGCAATAGAAGATCCAATAGATGAATTAAAGTACTGGACATATGCATTTATAGTCACATATTTTATACAATATAGAGTGAACGTCATGTAGCTACCATTATCTCATGTTAATGGTAAAAAGTTACTTGGTTGCATATTCATTACTGTCGAAAAAATTCTTATATTGGACAATCTTCCCTTAAGCTATTTCGCTAACGAAGACATTTACAATCGTTTGCGAATATAATGAAGCCTAACAGCGGGGCAGTTTACATGAATTTCTAATAATAAGCAATGTCATGCTGAAGCCATGATGTATAAAATACACGATACTTAAAGTCAATTTCTCAGTCTGCTTGCATGTGTAAAATTGTTTTTATACTCATCACAGAGGACTGTTAGATATTACACTTGCAATGTTGCATGCAGTTGGTAAATTGTAACAGGCAAGTATGTAAGTGAGAGATGCATTAATCGAACCTTTAACAAAAAACGTTTTCCCTAAAACAACGTGGGGTAGTAAAAGAATGTTAATCATTTTCAGTGTTTTTGCTCCTAAACTGCATTCTGCGCAAGCATGCGAGCCATAACACAACTATCAAAATCATTACCAGTAAACCTGTCTTGCTTATTGAGGCGAATAAATGCAGCAACCAGCAGATTCATTTTTTTTTTATCAGTTATTCTATTATGATGATACCAATACGTTTATGCAACTAATGTGGACTATTTTCTAAGGATATATATAAATTACTCTCTCTTGTCTTACAACTAAGTTGTAACAACTTTTTTTTTACTTTTTCTTAAGGTTGTGCTGTGCCGATTCGGCTATGTGAACAATAAGAAATGCCAAAAGAGTGCCTCACCAAACTACTGGGTCATGGTGTCAGGATATTTTTGAAGGATTGTTAAATCACTTTCTTATTTAGAGAAAGACAGTTTTCCTCAACTACTCAACTAACAGTTTTTAGATTAAACATGTCCCGTGCTACCCTGTTATTATCTCTCTCTCTCTCTCTCTCTGTAAATATTTGATTAAATGATTTCAGAAGTAGGTAAGTTCATGTTTTACCTCCCTTTTTAATGTTCTCTTTATTAAATCAAAGGACCATGATGCGTAATTAAGAAAGCCGTTGAGGCCATTGACACACCAAAGACCAAATCGAACTCGAGGTTTGCAAGTTAATTATTCCCATGGCATTTGACCATACTTACATTACCGTACTAATATGATTGGCTTAGCGATCTTCAAAACTCGTTATGACTGCTGTTCTCTCCACGGGATGTTGAACAACAAGCTTTTGGTCGCTGGAGTTCCATCAGTAGACGATGGACCAACACATGAATGCTATGTCAATGTGTATCTCAGATACTTTACTTGCTTATATTAGCCTGTTAGTAATACCCTGCTGGTGCTGAGTATTAATGTCAGCATCTGCAGCAGCATGTCAAGTAGCTATGGTTATAGTTGCAATAGTAGATGTAGTAACACATCAGTATGACATCAAACGCATTTATGCAATAGTCGAATAAGTATGTATACCGAAAAATTAAATATAAAAAGGAATGTGTAAAATTGCGGTAATATTTGCATTATTAGAAGAAGCAATAGCGAAAGTAGCTATACTACTCATTCATATACCGTGACTACTTCACAAAGTGAAGTGGGCATCCATAGGAATCCTAAACGTTGATTATCCGGGCCCTTTCGTTGTAGAAATATTCCTTCACATTGTTAAATTATGTCAGTATTGCGGAAGTATTCACCCTCTTCAGTGATAGGCCTAGTTATCTTGTTATATTTCCGGAATGATCATATATATCATTTGAGTATTTATTAATGCTTTTATCATTAAGACGATTTTGCCTGTCATGCTGGTCTTTACACTCATGAGTTAAATATATGTAAGCAAAACCATGGCATTTTTTGCTTAAAATGTCCTATGAAAAACTGTTACCGAGACTGAGTTTAATTTGTTAATGGCCAATTCTGTTAGTTTATTGGGATAACAAAATTCGTGCAATTGAGAGAAAAGAGTCCTTCACTTACGTCTAAAATATAAATTTCAATTACAGACTAGCAATACATCAAATGCTTGATAGGAAAAAATGAACACTATTGATACCTAAGTGAGATCTTATATTGTCTGGCAGACGTTACCAATTATTCTTCATACCCTTGCTAATCCTTCGAGTCTTTGTACTTAGGAAGATTAAACCTTCGCTGTCCATTACATAAATCAAAAATTAATATTACGCAATTGTCTCCTATTTTACAAATTACGCTACCATTCAGCAAACGTAAACATTACTTATTTTGTCTTGTATGTCTGGGTTTAAAACCAACGTGTTCAATGCAAATGCATGGCTCTAATACACCAATAAGACCTCCGTTATTGGGGGATTGTGCCGACACCAGGCATATTTGCGATGTCAATGCTGTACAACGTTGTATCAGTACCTGTCTGAGTATCCTATCAAGGAATAACTAGTCTGGAGGTACACTCAGCGCAAAGAGAAATTGATAATGTTTCCGAGTTTGGCTTGCAGCAGCCAAGGATCGAACCCACGACCTTCTGTATATTGGGGCGAATGCATTTATTTAAAAGAACCTATCTACAACGTCCATTAAAAAGTCAGTTCTTAAGACAAACAGTGAATATTCTTAGATTATAGTTATACCTATATGAAGTGTATATCATCTTTTGCCAATTTTCATATTCAGTGTATCCATGGAATGTTATAACTCTCGTCAAACAAATCAACATTTATCCGATACCTATCTCTCTCTTACATGGTTTTACTGCTTTTACGGTTCAATTCCTGTATCTGTAAACGAACTAATCAAAGCAAGAAATATAAAGATTTATAAATATATACTGTTTATGTTTCGCTATTTCCTTTGAGACCATATACGATTACAATCAATATGAATAATCTATAATCTAGCAATTCTATCGAGAAGCTAGTATTGGACAGAATATATCTTAATTTTGTCGATAGTAATAGCCAAAGATTTTTGTAAGGGGGTAGTTGTCTGACCGTTAAGTTGTCTATAAGTCTCAGATTTGCTTTGGACACTAATATATATACATACATTGGTATATTGGTACATCGTATAAGGAATAATTGATAGATTGTATCTCGCAAGCATGCTTACTCGTCTCTCAGCAAAATGTTGCCCAATGTTAAGAACCCATTTCATTTAGTGATACTTGCTTTATTTTTAAGATATAAACTAAAAAATATAAACAAAACTAAAAAAGTGCTATTTTTGAGTACACATCACAAGGTAGTAATCATAACATTTGGATAAGCTAATCTGATTTCCAAAATGCTGATATGGTAGAAATCGGCTGTAGGTTTTGGTGTTATAGTTTTATGTAAATTACGTCTGTAATAGGACATCGGTGTACCATAGATCTATGTGTTTGCTATATTCATTCCCCAGAATCCATAACAAAATAGATTTAGGTAAGTGCTTTGATACATTTCAACAAAGTTATGGAACTATTTTAAATGGGGAAACGTTTATTTTAAGATAATGTATGTAATTAACTATGAAATTAGGTATCAAAATTTGAAGATACTGCGTGTTGTTTTTTTCCCTAAATAATTATCTATATATTCAGACATTCACATGTACGAACACATACACAAACATCTACATACAACCGATATATATTAAGTACCACATGCCTCAAACTGCACCACTCATCATCATTCATTTACATAATAGATATCTATTTCTTATAGCAGGAAGCAATGTTTACTGATACCTATGAATGAGATGTGTTTTTAACCCCAAATCCCTTTGGCACTTCAGTAGTGATATTGTTATTACTGCCTAATGCAAATCTAATGCACCATTCTTCCAGCAAGTACAGCTTGCAAATTACTTACTTGCCGTTGGTGTTTTTTTTTATCGCTCAAGACCCCTTCTTTCCTTTTATTGTTGTTCTTTATAGTGTTAACTAATTTCTTATTTTCACAATGAAGCAAAGAAAGTTGAAGTACCTTATTCCACTATACAATCTACGTTTTGTGAAGAATAAAATCAGAAGAATAAAACTTGTTCACGACGATTTTTCGTACAAATTTCAGTAAAATTGGACCCAGTTGCCTACCTTGTCGAATGTACGATATTTTTTTCAATATTTATAGATTGACGACGGTTTGTACTAAATTCTTTTATACGATTTAGAAAAAACAACAACACTATCAAAACATTGATGTTCTCCTAATATTAATTAGAGCTAAAGCAATGAAAATAAGACACCATAATAGAGCTTTCTCCCCTGTTTTGCAGCTGTTAGGGGCAACGTTGTAAATTAAGCTGGATTAAGAAGTATGTTTCATTGTGGTCATTTCTTCATTGATTCACAGGCTTGCGTACATATTCAGTTACCAGTATACTGAACAAACAGAAGTAAGAGTTTTGGAAAAAACTACCATAGTGGAGGCTGTGATGGCTAAAACTAATAGATTAAGCCATTAATGTCATACTATATGTTGCCGGTGAACTTAACTTTGACACAAATAGCTTGTTATTTACAGTCTTTCATCCATTATGCGGGTTAAAAATTGCATAATTCATTTACAGTGCATATAAAATATAATCTGTTTTTTTGTGTGTTATTGACCTCTGGTGTACATTTGAAACATTAGTATCTCTGGCGAAATGATGAAATAATGTCGGAATGTAGGCTAAATGTAATTTTAATTAGGTCAGCGGCACTTGTATATGGTACGAAATTGGTATGCATATCAAACACAAATTGTACCAAAATTGCTCATTTTTTTATTCGAAAGTCGAAAACAGTTCCTACTTGAAGTTTGGTATTTCAATACTCAACTGTATTACATATATCGGTCTTTGAATCTTTGAATCTATATCGGTATTCAAAAAACGCGCCGAGCATAACGCCAATTTCGCACACACACACACACACACACACACACACACACACACATATATATATATATATATATATATATATATATATATATAGTCAAATTAACCATTTAGATAATGCTTTTGTCTTTGCCTTCTACGAATCATATTTTTTTCTAATAAAAATAACGCTATTGTCACAATAAAATGGAAATATCGAAGCCCTTGTATAATATAGAATAATATAGAATTTTTTTTAATATAGATTAAAAATAAATATACCAAGCGAAATACTACGATTAGTTTGTTGAAGTTTAATCGTTGCTTCCACCTTATGATTGGGGTGCCTTTTCCACTATAAATGAGTGACGGTATATTCACTATCAGGACACAATGAATAAACAGGCTTAGCAATTATCCAATTAACCAAATGCTATGCCTCACCTGACGGTAGTTTACCGTTCCCCTGCGTCATCAGCTCTGCTCTGGATAATCAATCAGAAAAGGCGTCCATCATCGAACATATGCCGCTCTATTTCTCGAGCTTCCTGTCTTTTTTCCAGGAATTATTCCACCCTTAATCTCTATCACTGCCGCAACGTATTTTAGAATAAACTGTGCTATAGAGAAATGTCTGCATCTCTTCTTCCAAATTTGTCTCGAAATTCTAAAGTCAGGACTTGTAAGAGAACATGCCTTGAACGTGACTCATGCAGATAACTTTGCATTGGTATTGTTGTAGAGCTAGACTAATATCATTCTTTAGCAAAACATGAATTATGCCCGTATATTTAATTCATTCATCCTGCGACGAATGAGAATAAGATTCTTACTACTTAAACAGATAAAGCCATGTAAGAACCAGAGCTTTGCGCATGAGAAGGATTAATTGGTTCTTCAAATTCGTGTTAGAAGAAGCATCATTTAATTTCCTTTTATTTTTTTTCATAAAGGTTAATAAAGCAAAACATATATCCTTTGGAACATTAACTTTTCATCTTTACTGTTTTGATTTGGCTGTAAACTACTTAAGATTATATTACCGCCTGATATGATGTTAAATGCATGATAATTTAGACGTCAATAACATAAACTGTTTTTGAAAGTAATATTTCACGGTAGTTGGAATGGTTAAAACACGAATATCTTCTGTTACTGTTACTCAAATCATCTTAAATTTGGTATTCAAAGTCGACAGAAATGCATAACAAATGTTCCTGATTGCGGCAAGAAATTAGGGTCCCGGTCTGCTTGTGGTTCCAACGGGATGATAAATCATGCTTAAATGATTACTAAGACAAGAGCCTTCCAGGCTTTCAAGTTGGAGATGTCTGTCTTACCAGGGGAATGAATAAGTACATTCTTTACTGATTGAAGAGAAAGTTGCTGCATTGATCTATTTCACACACAAAAATGATGTCGATCCCCTTATGGCAGCGTCAGTAAAATCGCAAACAAATTAAAATACTCTTCGATCAATCGTACTATAAGTAATAGATAACCTTGCATTCATGTTACCTTGTGAAGTGTTGTAACAGGGTGTAACTTTCACCCGCTGTTACTTTTTGCTGTCTCTTTTTGTTTCTCTTCTTTCACTTTTTCCTTCGCACTGGGGAATTAGTGAAGACTGTAGACAGCTTAATATTATTTTCTTTATTTCACTTAACTTATACTACAAATTTACTATATAAACAATAATGATATACTTTCTAACGATATTTCACACGCGGTTCCGTATGTCTAACTGACTCTCTCAAATGTCACCAAACCATGCTCAAAGTGACACAGATAACTGAGCAGATAATCAGTACATAAACGGCTGGTCCTAAAATAACGTGTAACAAATACAATCATATAAATAAATCAAACATAGAAAACTGTTATGAAAACAAGATCGGGGATGTCTAAGGGAGAAATCAAGTAATACGAGCAAGTGTTACGAAAAGTGAATTAAACAAATAAACATCAAGCCATGTTATAGTGTCTTTAGAATGTTTCATAACAAATGGTCTAAAGTAAGTCTTAAAGGAAGAACTCATGTATCAAACTTCAACACACACTAAATTATAATTGATATATGTGAGTTATTCAATGTAAAACATGTTAAATATAAAATACTGTTATAATTTGCCTTGTGCCATTTTTTTTTTTTTTTTTTTTTTACAAATTCGTTTATATTGCTAGAAGATACGATTTCAGTAAGAAGGTATGCGAGAAGAAATAAATGTTTGTCTAACTTTTTAACTTGGTGTACAATTATTCTTCGAATTTCCGTGATATATCAAAAGACCATGA
The DNA here is from genome assembly GCA_021229015.1 of Solen grandis. NCBI lineage: Eukaryota > Metazoa > Mollusca > Bivalvia > Adapedonta > Solenidae > Solen > Solen grandis. Next base: position 59,468,557 of record CM037788.1, on the reverse strand, counting down.
GGAGGTCTGCTACACAGTGAAAAGCAGTTATTGCGGCGTGTTTCTCTGAAATTCAAATGACATAACTTAAAATGTTAGTTCTGAATCATCTATCAAATGAGCCTCTATTCTAGGTTTAAACTCAGAATTCTCTATAGTATACTTCAATATCTTTTTAGATAATAAATAAATTACAACGCCTCTGTCAATTTTTTTTATATATTGCAATTTTTTGATAAGAAATATAGTTCTAGTCACTGGTTCGAATTCCATCAACAATACTTAGGAATGCTTAAATTCCTAAATTTAAATAAAAATTAAAGCGCAGTCTGATATCTGTTTTATGAAATATCCTAATACATCACCAAATTGAATTCATTTTTAATTCTATATCTTACAGTAATATTTAATGTATTAAAGTATTATTTAGCTCTAAGAAAGGTTGGTGGAATTCGTGCCCGGCGTGGTTATAACTTATGTTTAACACGGTTTTAAAATTTGCACTTTTTACATCGCTTCCAGAGACTTGGTTTCTTGTCTCAAATAAGTATAATACAAATACTTAGACTTAGCAGTTGTTGTTTTTTTCCCACATTTTCGGTATTTTACAATATAATATTTGGAGAATCGGGATAGTGAGGTTTGAAAAATAAATAGGTTAATAACAACAGCACAGTGAGAAAGATGCCAAATATTGAATATTTGTAATAACCAGCATGATTGGCAAGCTGTTTAAAGAAATTGCTGTAGACAAAATAAAAGAGTCAAACGATCGGAGAATTGGCGGAAGTTTTGTGTCCAGACAGGAATATACTTTTGATTGAGGAGAAAATTATAGTCTGTTGTGTAAGGATTCTTTTTACTTAGGATTTAATGGACGAGTTTTGTTAATGTTTTACCCTGTTTGTTTTGTCCTTATCTATCTTGAAGCAATAATCGTCAGTGTAATCATTAGATTCTCTTTATTTTCTTTACTCTTTTTGAAAATCTATGTGTATTTAATATCGGTTCGTGGTTTTGTACATTAGTTGATGAATGTGTTTGTGATATTTAATGACATTAGCAGGTGCTCGTTCCTGACATGCATACGAAAAATAAAAACAATAAACATGTTAAGTACACTTGTCCTAAGTTATATATATGTTTGCAGACATAAAAAATAGAAAGGTGAGTGTGTTTCACTTATACTGTTATTGACGTAATGGATTTAAAAAACTGTAACAAAAAAATTAAGGTTTAATTTCCTTATTTTCTCCCTCGCCTAACCAATGTTAATACACGAATGTGTTGGTATTCAGGTGTGTGAAGTTAGCGCGTAGATCGTAGATCGTAAATCAACACTATAACTAATTTTCTTTGTCGACCTGGGTCGTAGATCGTAGCTCAACCATCAAATAAACCAAAATAAATGGGTCGTAGATCGTAGCTCAACCATTGAAAATGTTCATGGAATGGTTGAGCTGGATCGTAGATCGTAGCTCGACCATTGAAATAAACCAAAATAAATGGTTGAGCTGGGTCGTAGATCGTAGCTCAACCATTCAAATAAACCATTATAAATGGTTGAGCTGGATCGTAGATCGTAGCTCGACCATTGAAAACTTTCATAGAATGGTTGAGCTGGGTCGTAGATCGTAGCTCAACCATTCAAATAAACCATTATAAATGGTTGAGCTGGATCGTAGATCGTAGCTCAACCATTGAAAAAGTTACGGAATGGTTGAGCTGGATCGTAGATCGTAGCTCACAATAAACCAAAATAAATGGTTGAGTGGGTCGTAGATCGTAGCTCAACCATTCAAATAAACCATTATAAATGGTTGAGCTGGATCGTAGATCGTAGCTCGACCATTGAAAACTTTCATAGAATGGTTGAGCTGGATCGTAGATCGTAGCTCAACCATTCAAATAAACAAATTAAATGGTTGAGCTGGATCGTAGATCGTAGCTCAACCATTGAAATAAACTTCATGGAATGGTTTAGCTGGGTCGTAGATCGTAGCTCGACCATTGAAAACTTTCATAGAATGGTTGAGCTGGGTCGTAGATCGTAGCTCAACCATTCAAATAAACCATTATAAATGGTTGAGCTGGATCGTAGATCGTAGCTCAACCATTGAAAAAGTTCACGGAATTCATTTGTCGGAAAAAAAAAATGCTTTCGTCGGGAAAAGAGTTTCCGTCCAAAATCTTTGTACTTGTCGGTAATATCTCATTCGTCGGAAAAGTTTCCGTTTTTTCGTCGGGAAAAACTATTTTAGTATTAGTTGTGAAAATTGCATTTTGTTAATATTTAATCTTCGTCGGGATTATTGTACTCGTCGGGAAAATTGCATTTGTCGGAAAAAAATGCTTTCGTCGGGAAAAGAGTTTCCTTCGAAAATCTTTGTACTTGTCGGGAATATCTCATTCGTCGGAAAAGTTTCCGTCGGGAAATTTTCTGTTCGTCGGGAAAAAATATATGTCGGGAATTTATTATTAGTTGTGAAAATTGTATTTTGTCGGGATTATTGTACTCGTCGGGAAGGAAAAAAATGCTTTCGTCGGGAAAAGAGTTTCTTCGAAAATCTTTGTACTTGTCGGGAATATCTCATTCGTCGGAAAAGTTTCCGTCGGGAAATTTTCTGTTCGTCGGGAAAAATTATATGTCGGGAATTTAGTATTAGTGGGTCAAAAAATGCTTTCGTCGGAAAGGGTTTCCTTCGAAAATCTTTGTACTTGTCGGGAATATCTCATTCGGGAAAAGTTTATTGATGTTAGTACTTTTCTCAGTCAAATTTTGGTTTATTTGAATGGTTGAGCTACGATCTACGACCCAGCTCAAACATTCTATGAAAGTTTTTCAATGGTCGAGCTACGATCTACGATCCAGCTCAACCATTCCATCAACATTTTAAATGGTTGGGTTCCGATCTACGATCCAGCTCAACCATTCTATGAACATTTTCAAAGGTCGAGCTACGATCTACGATCCAGCTCAACCATTTATAATGGTTTATTTGAATGGTTGAGCTACGATCTACGACCCAGCTCAACCATTCATAAATTTTCAATGGTTGAGCTACGATCTACGACCCAGCTCAACCATTCTATGAAAGTTTTCAATGGTCGAGCTACGATCTTCGACCCAGAAACCTTCCTGAACTTTTTCAGTGGTTGAGCTACGATCTACGATCCAGCTCAACCATTTATTTTGGTTTATTTGAATGGTTATCTACGACCCAGATCGACAAAGAAAATTAGTTATAGTTTACGATCTTGGTATTCTTATCACAGTAGACTTGGTGTCTGTCCTGTGTATTTTTATGTAAGAAAAAATGATAAAGAGTTTTTGGGCAGCCAACTGTGGATGTATTACACAGATGATAGTTCATAAGATATCATACAGAGACACATGCCACCGACGGTAAGCAGCGCACCATTAAAGAGAGATCAAACAAGAATCTACACCATTAAACATCTCTAGTGTACCGACCTTAGGCTTGGGTTAAAAACAACTGGAAACGAAAAGTGAAATGCAAGTGTTCACTCATAATACACTGTACTATTATTAGAGTTCATTAAAGATAATTTTTTTCTTTCATAATTTGAAACCTAAAATTTGATTAAAAAACCTGACCTATTCTAATTATGGTTTTCCAAAATAGGTGTTTAATTCTTCACAATTTGAATTTAAGATAATTCTCATATTTCGCAGAGGAAAAATGGAACAGAAAAAAGATGCCTTAAAATGATAAAATTGTTTGTAATATGAATATAAGTACATGTATGTCTATTGTATTATATTTTTTTCATTCTTTCATCGTCATATTTCCAAAGTAAGTGAGATTTACCGAACGCGGTGAGACATTACTTATAATCGCTAGAGAATAATTGGTAATTAGCTGAGGAGTTCCCCAAAGGAATAAAACATTTGGTTCGTAAGAGAGAATGTTTGATGCCATCTCATTTTGCACGTACAAGTGTCAATATATCACCAAGGAATACACGGGTATGTTTTCCTCGTCTCCCAACTGTCAATAATAATAATTACTCTCTTGTGTCATTATCTTCAGAGATTTTTTCTATCCATTAACGAGAAGAGTATGTTGAACATTACTATTTTTTCCTGAACAAACAACCAAAATCTTATCCAATTGTCTAACAGTAACAAAATAATTAGTAGGAAGAATTATACGAGAAGAATCCTGTAGTCCAAATAAGTCAGTGTAAATAGGATTTTCTCTCACAATGTGAGATTGGTATGTTGGATATAAACGCAAAACTTAATATAATTATTTTTGACATGATTGGCATGCGAATATAGCCAAGTGTCTAATTTAATGCCATAACCACCAATTCACTACTTAACATGATCAGTGAACATCAATTTATACTGAAATGATGTGTACGAAGAAACCCCAATATCTGAAACCTTGTCATATTTAGCTAAATAAAATATTGATATCCAATCCCGTCACGACTTTGTTACAAGCTTTTAAGATAGACACTTAGTCAGTGCATCAGACTAAATTGAATTAACTTGAATTTTGCTTACACGAAGTAAAACGCAAAGAGCCTCCCAAGGAGAGAGACGAGTTCCTATGAAATTAATTAATAAGTCTCGTGCACGATTGTTATTTTTGACGTCCTTACGCCTGGGTTCTTCGAAATCCAAGACATATTGTCGAATGTATCTTTCAACGAGAAGAACTACAGTTGAATGGAGTTGTTCTCCTTTTATAGTAACATCATTGTGGCTCACACGTGATAACAGGAATATCGTGATACAAATATACTTCCGAATTACATTGTAAAAATAGCTTACACCTCATACTAAATTTTTTGTATACAGTATACATGTGGAGTACTTTTATTACCTCTATATTTACTCAGTTGCAATGGAAGGTGGGCACTTTGGTGTTCCTTAGCTAGAATATGTTATGTCTTTAAAAATATATGATATTTAGTATAAAACTGTCCATGTCTTGAGAGAAAAAAATGATGAGCATTTCTTTTCTATTTCAAAAGTTTGTTTCTGTCTTTGGGGATATTCACACTTTATATATCACAATCAACGGAAGTTTGGGTGTGCACTATTTTTTGCTACTGAATATACAAACAAATATGTCTAACGACATAACATACATAAGTTGACTGTTTTGTCACTGACTGGTTTTTTGTTGGATTGTTGGATCCATTGATTGGCTGACTTAGGGATTACATGGTTGATTTATGGACATTTTGAAAATGCAGAACACACATTATAGTACAATATTAAAAAAAAAAAAAAAAAAACAAAAAAAAAAACAACAAAAAAAAAAAAAACTGAACGACAAGAAACCTGAAATGTAATATTGAATTGTGTTGTATGAATATTAGATTTGTTTTTGTGTTTTTGATTAAACCAATGAAGTAAAACTGACTTCATATAAATCCGAATTATGGACATTGCACAATAGATTTTTTACGCGTGCCAAAGGATATATCAATTTCATTTAAGAATGACAATACATAGTGTATATATTTGTTTCGTTATTTTGAAGACCTCAGACTGAACTAGAGTGTACTTTACTTAATTGTAGGAAGGGCCTAATACTAATCAATATATTTGCGAATTTTTCAAATACATGCTCGTAACTCTGTCTATGGCCAGTTTCAGATATTTACATTGTCTGGAGAGACACATTTAGAGAGATGCTTTCAAGCATTCTTTCAAAGTATTTCAAACACAGTTTGGAATGAATCAAAATTACCGAAATGTTTACACTAAGGTAAAATACCTTAACGATGATTGCAAATGGCGGTGTTTGTCATTTTATCAAATGTAGAATATTTAGGTTGTTGTTTTCCTGTTTTAAATAGTATCGCAGTTTGTAAGGAAATGCAAATTATTATTTGAATTAAGGAGATTTCATATTCTCAAGTTTGAAACATCTTACACCGCTTGTTTCCATTGTCATTCGGCATCAAAGTAGGTATCAGATCTACAAAGCCTAGCTATAAAATCAGAGAGCAGCATGGGGTGCCTGGTGAGACGAAAACCTACGTAAATCAACGATCACTTCCCGAACACGAAATCGTACATGCTGGTGTATAATTTCATACATTGTTAAATGGGAAATAAACATTTTATACTTGACTTTAAACAGCGAATTATACCAGGTATTGCCGATCTTCTTGTGAAAATGTCTATTGAATTAAGCCTTATCAAGTGGATGCTATTGATTTAAATTCGATGTCTTTTTGCGTAATCATATTTGTATTACTTAATTTGGTTTTTTTTATGTGTAAATTGTAGTTTGAACTTGTAAAGTAACATTTAATTTTTTTAGTTATAAATAATTTACGTAGTAGCTCTATGTTAAACTGGGTTACTTTTGGTCTAAATTCAACAAAGCACGTCATTCGATTTATAAGTTGATAGCATTGCACGCGCATGCCTACTCTTCCCGTTTATCAAGATATGGTTTAGATCAAGATTTCCAGATGTATATACATGATCACAACTTCTAGGTGTGTTTGCATATCTGGTTTAGTTAATAGTGTGTCTTTCATACATGTGCCGTTTAGATTTATTGCATGATTTGATAAATTTCATTAAAAGGAATCCATACATGATCATTAAATTGTGAGTGATCGTGGGAATTCTATAGTGCATGCAAGCAATTATAGACTTGAAGCAAAAGAGCCTATAACTCAATGTCAATGGATGCTTGCATCTGCACTGAAAGTCTTTATAAGCATTTGAAGAACATGGTTATATAATTCATTGATGGATGGATTACCTTACCATGTTTTAATAATGCAGAATGTCAACATTAAAGAAATAAAAAGACACACACACACACACACACACACACACACACACAGGCGTAAGAAATACCGTTATATAATAGTAACGTGGCTTAAAACATCACGAGGAACATGACCTATTTTCAGTTTGGTACTGAGTCGTGTCGTGGGGAAGAAGACAGAGTTTTCTCATTGTGTAATATGTGAGCTGAAGGCGAATAATTAATTACATGGTGAAAAAAAAACTGTCTCCTCCTCCGAGACACGGTTACTCACGATACTTAACTGAAAACAAAATGTAACTGTTTAATTGCAAGATATGAATCAGATGATTGAATAACTCACAAATGATTTTTTTTATTTCACTTTAATATATACATATGGAACTTCCATTTGTAGACCCTTCTGGTAACAAAAAAAATAAATAAAAAAAAAAATAAATTAAAAAACAAAAACAGCAAAAAAAACGTAAGTATATATTTTCGCGCGAAATAATCTATTAAAGTCGAAACAGATCATAATGTCAAGAATGGAAGCAAGCGATGACTTCATGCTGTAATTGCAGAGGTGAGAATATTAGAAATGAATATTATCGTTTAATCGCAAACATTTGACGAAGACGATATCATATTGTCTCAAGCCCCGGATATTGCAGAGGGGAAGTTTGTCAAGCACACTGGATAAATATCCTGCTCAAACGAACATTTGCAGAATGATGCATATGGCTTCTGTAGGATACGGTGATTTCGCAGTTGATGCGCTTTTGTTTGTGTTAGGTTAATAGTTATAACTTTCGATAGTAATTTCAATATGGCCGCATTACACTAAAGTCGTGACAGTGGTACTAGTATAAATCCATTTCTTGGCGCTATTCATATTACTAGAATACATCCCGATGTAAGGATTAATACATGTGTATCATGCCACTTGTCTGTGGTATGATATAACGCTTAGGCAGCATTTTAGTTGTTGCATGAAGATAAAATCGCCATATGACTTCATACCGTCGGTGGAAAGTTCAACCTAAGCAACCAATTTGGCAGAGGTTTACACATTTAACTAATACCCATACTACACACGCAATATCACACTACACATGTCCCAAAAAATGGTCCTTTTTTCACGATTAAATGTACTACGTGGACGACTTCAAAGAAAATCAGTAGCGGTCATGCAATAATATAAATTGCACTGTTTGTAGCTATCGGTAATGTAATTATTGTATACCCCACCCAAGCAAACCCAAACCTCAACGCTATAAGCAGCATAATGTTTATTTAGAATTTTAAAAAATCACACAAATTGAAAAACATGTTTTTATTTGGACACTTTTCAAAAAATAAGCTCTTGATTTTTGTAATTTGATCACATTTTATAAAACATATATCATTAATTTATCAAATAAGTATGCTTCTAATTCCTGTGAATAAAAGGAGATTAAAAAAAGACAGCCGACCATTTTTGAGATCTGAATATGAAAATTACAGAGGTGTATGAAACTTACAGGAGTGTATGAAAATTACAGGAGTGTATGAAAATTACAGGGATGTGTGGAAATATATACCAGGATCACGTGACCGGTACTGACTAATTATATATCAAAACTTATAAGATTTAGATAACGATGTTAATTAAGTCACAGTTATTGACTTACGTAGGTATGCAGTCTTGATTTGATTAGAAGATTATTTCACGTTTGAAATCCTCTCAGGAAATATATATTTTGGATGCAGAGTTGTGTTATGTCTTATCTTTTCAACATAAAATTTTATATTCAGAGCTCCCGTATGGTTCATGCAGATGAAATCTATTCAAATAATACAAATAATGAAAGTTGTTTTCAACTGATGGCAGTTGTAAATGTTTGTATCAGTTGCTAGAATTGGTTTAAACAAACCAGTGTACCATGTCACATATGTTTTCTTTGTTGTTGTTGTTTTTTCGTTTGTTGTTGTTGTTGTTCTATTTTTTCCTATTGTATTTTGCTAAAATATCGTGGTTTGTGCACGTTTTGTTGTTTGTTTCTCTCCGATTGATACTTTTATCGTTACATATCATACTCATAATAATGTTGTCGCACAATGTTCTGGTGGTCCTTGACAGAGAAAATATTTAACGGTGATAAACCGTGCCGCTGGGTAAAAGAGAACGGTTAGCATCTTTCAAGTGCATACATCTAGCAGACTTATGTTGTTAAATGTTTTGTACTCCGGTGGAGATAATTGAATCATTCGGGAATAAATGTCAAATATCAGAAATACGTTTTCTAGGAGCATACCTGCATATGATTTATTATCTCTTACTTTTAAAATTATTTCAGTACTTACGAATGATTGTCAAGGCGCCATTTCTACCGAAAAAACACACACATACACACACACAAGCTAGCGCTTTTAAAAGTACATGTACATTGTGACGTAGTAGTTCTTTACAAATATTGATAATTGAATAACACCTAGCTGTATCAGCTTCCTCCGTAGTGAATTCCTGAAATAGTATGTAAAACAAAAATGGATTAATGTGCTCCTATCTTATAAACAAGAGGGCCATGATGGCCCTAAATCGCTCACCTGAGATAAATAGTCTTTAAAGGAAACAATGTGAAATCTGGCTATTTTTGATATAAAAAGGCATGCAACTACTGACTAATAGTCTAACTCAGGAAAATTTTAACTTGACTTGAAGGCTATAAACATCATAAAGTTTTGAGTTCAAAAGAAAAGAAGATGCTTGAGTGCAAACAAACTAATTTTTGGACGACAGACTGATGTGTGGACAATGGACATTCATCAATCCTAAAATGTTATCTAGAGCAAAAGTGGTGAGGTGAGCTATAAATGTGACTATATTATGTTTAAAGAATAGCGTTAGTTAGGCTTAACATTTATGGAGGAGGATCTGAAGAGAAATGTAATTTACAAAAGTATACGTTTCCTGAAAATTGTTTCGTACATTAATAAATAAATGTGGTAATAGGGTGTAATATTAGAAGAAAAAAATAATATCTTACTAATTTTTCCCTTTTTTTTCAACTGACAATGAGTGCTAAAAAATGAAAATATTAAAGTTCAAACAGATTGAAACCTTGCAATTTTCAACATTTAAAGGGGCATAACTCCTGACATAATAAATTGATTAAAGCCATCATCAAATTTGGCCAAGGTATTATGGTTTTAAACAATGACAAAAAGTTTGAAGGCAATTGCGTAAGAAATAAAGATGCTAGAGGGCAAACAAAGTGAAATCTGGCTTTTTTCCATTTTAAAAGGGGCATAACTCCTGACCTAATGGTACGATATCAGCCAAAATCGAACTTGGCCGTGATTTTTTGTTATAAACATTGTATAAGTTTGAAGAAATTGCACATGAAATGAAGATGCTAGAGTGCAAACAATGTGAAATCTGGCTTTTTTGAATTTTAAAAGGGGCATAACTCCTGACCTAATGTTCCGATATCAGCCATAATCGAACTTGGCCGAGATTTTATGGTTATAAACATTGTTTTAAAGTTTGAAGATAATTGCTCATAAAATGAAGATGCTAGAGTGCAAACGAACAAATTGTGGACGACGGACGACGGACGGACGGACGGACGACGGACATTCAACGATCCTAAAAGCTCATCCTGAGCACATGTGCTCAGGTGAGCTAAAAATAGACTATTACTTTATCGCCCAGTAATGTTAATGGAATGCGAATCTGGTCAAAATTAGCATTTTACTTATATACTTATATATATTTACAACTTGATAAGTTTCGTTAGATATGTTCGATCTTGTCGTATCATTCAGAGTTTCAAAAAAAAAGTAAATGGAAACTAGTCGATAGCTTTAATTCACAGTATCCAAAGATAATGATTTGTTTTAGTATTAATGGTGAGCATTATCATCCATATGAAAATGTATTTCAAATTACGGAAATATTTCAACTGCGCCTGTACATTAAACATTTCTTTTTTTTTTTTTTCTTTTTTTTTTTGAACCCTTGTGCTTAATACACATTCGATTGTTGTGTTTTTCGTTGAAAAACATAATATAGATGGCTTAAGCTATGATCATGTTATAAATGGAAGCAATGTTAATGCAATCCGCCTTTAACTAATAATAAAAACTATTTTTTTAAAGGCACGTGAATTTTTATATCCCCCTGTTTTAAGTCATTATATGAAAACCAGCCCTTCATTATCTCAAGTTTTGAGAGTGTACAAACTTATACTTGAGAGAAAATCATAGATTTATATCTTTTTGTTCGCAGACTCACACAATCGGAAGAAAGCTAAAACACTGTTTAAAAATAATTTTGTATTTGAGAGAAGCTTAAAAACCTCGAGATAGTGTACATATTCAAAGTAACATGATACATGGATTTATCCTAATATTTATTCCATAGCTGCCTACAATAGCAAATGCAATTTCGGCTTACACATTGCGTTTTACAATAAAAATAATTACTCTATTCAGTTGTCGGCAAACTTCTGAAAAATGGGCGGGAACCCGTTCCAATTGTAAGAGAAAGTCGGACTAAAAAACGAAAGTCGTACGAATTATCATCATCTGAGCAATTTTGCTAACATCACGTGTGTCAGCTTATGCTCACCGGCTTAAAAGTCTTTTGGAAGCAAATGCTGATAAGGTCGCGTCAAAACTGAAAGCAAATTAAGACAAAATCAGAGCTGCCGCATACCTTTATTCACAAGGGCTTGCATCCTTATGTCTTTTCTTCAAACCCGAAGACATTCCTGTCTAGCCGTTTCCATTCTTTGTTCAAGCATTAGGTATACCATTCTACATCAATCGAGACGACTTCCGGAAATGTATCCTTTGAATAAAGACAGGATGTGTATTTTTGCCGAGAAAAGTTGTTTATAGGATAGCAGTAATAAATTTTACTTTCGTTTCATCTATACACATGATATGATAAAGATCCTATGGAGAGCTAAAAGAGACTGTTGAAAACGTGTTTTCATTACAAGGCAAGTTGAAAAAAATACAACATCGAAAAAAGAGACATTAAACAGTGGTAGTACATAACTAAAGAAAGGAAAATATCAAACTGTTAGAGGAAATACATTCAAAGTATAAAGTGCATTATCTTAAGACATTTATGGCCCATGAATTGATGAAAAATAGTATGATAACCGTGTCCGCGTGTTACAAGAACATAAAGCGATCTATACCAAACTAGGTCACAAAACATGTGTGCACAATACCTCGACCAAGTTCTATAACCAGCCTGATTGTTACAGACATTCATGAGGCATGTCCCTTGAATTGATAAAATGCATTTTTTTACGATAAAAGCGTTGTTTTTGTCTGCATTTCAGAATTAAAATTTAAATGAAATCGGTGAATTAATTTATGATCAAAATTGCTCTTTTTCATAAAGAAAAAAAAACGCAATACAAGACAGTATCAATATTGAAAGATGTGAATTCTAAGTACATATATATCTTCCACTTCTATTCTAGACCAAAAATCATGACTAAGGTTCCAAAGTAAGATTTATTTAAAACTACCCACATACATGTAATATTAAAACCAAGCAAAAATCACACATGAAAAAGGACATTCATTGGTACTTTAATACTTCAGTATTTAAAGCTTGTGGCGCCCTTATATGAATAATAATGATAGGTTGCTTTCATCCATTTGCTCGTATCCGCCAAATATTAAGAAGTAAGACCGGTTAAAGCAGCCATTGATACTGGTGTCAACAGCAGAATATAAAGGTTCATTATTTCATGAAAAAGAAAATATAAAATAACATCGACATATTGCAGATAAACACAAATAGTAAAAAGTGTCATTTTTTTTCTGAAAAATAACAGTTAAACGCATTGAAAATGTTTATTAAATTACGCAATTTAGTATTTTGGATGGTATTCCCGAAGACAGTCTGTAATCGGAATAATTCTAAATTTGAAAAACGTCGTCGAATCACAATTTGTTTATCTGTTACATCACCAATTTATGCGCTCGTGATTCGTTAACAGAGACATGCGGAATGTCTATGGAAAATTGACGAGGATGTGCACTATATGCAAATTAGTTACTTTTGTAAACTACTAAATGATCTTTGGTAAAATGTTCTTTCTTATTTTTGCATTGTAGTAACGTTGTCGTCAACGAGCATATACAGATTGCATTTCGTAACAAATCTGTAACACACTTTGCTTTTCTGTTCGAAAAATATACACTGCTTTTTGAAGTATAATGGACCTTTAAGATTTCAAAATTTGAACCAGTGAGTGATCCTTTTTTAGCCCAGTTTTGCCAGGGGAATTATAGAAATTTAATGTCTTTTACATGACGACAGCAAATTTCGTGCACTCTAGCACCAAGAGCACGTTCATCAGAATAAAGTTGGTAGAATGTTCCAAAATAAGCACTACACTATTAAAACGTGTAAAGTACATTCATTTAATACATAATTAAGGAGCCGTAACGGGTCGAGAAAGCAATCAAACTAAAACGATGAGAAAACATGACCAGAGCAAACACCTTCTCTAGAACCATGGTCTGGCTGCTTAAGACAGGTGTGGACATATAGCAAAAGTAATTAAGAATATAAGTAAATAATAACTACAGATACGCTGGGATAACAAGGAGAAGATAGCATAACATGGTTTGATATTCTTTGTTTTGTACAACAAATTCCAAAGCTGTCGAACAATACCAGACACTTGGTCGATATAGATTGTATAGATGTAAAAGTACAGATTAACATGCATTGTGACGTACGAAAGTAGTTTCAGATGGGAAACTGGCGGATGTTGACGAGTGTGATTTCCTTTGTGGGTAAGCTATAAATAAGAACACGACACGGTGTCTCAGAAAAGATGCCATGTAATCAATTATTCACCGATTGCATGTTTTATCCTATTCAAATGATTTTGGGTCAAACCACAATAGAAACTGCTGTTTTATCACACAGCTTAAAGTTGATTCTCACAACTCGTAAATATTGATGTAATTGTTAACATTTTGTTTCGTTGATATTCTTGTGATATATTCACAAACCACGGATTGATTTGTATTTGAAGAGTCCATGATTTACATTTGATAAGACTATGATTTATATGTCTATAATTTATTTGATACAAATAAACTGTTTTACAAAGTAACAATTTTAGGTCCGTGAATTACATCTGAGCGAGAAAGTTAAAGATACAGAATCGTGTTTGAAACTAAAAGTTCTGAGATCATATCATATTTTATTAGGTCCATCATAAACAGGGGTTGTCTAAATTAAGAATACAGTTAACGAGAACATGTGGTAAGAGTTATGTATGAAGAGTTTCTCTTTTTTATTTTTTACTTGATTTATTTGACAGCTTTACGGTTATCAGTTTGAAATCCAAATGCATATCTGGAACATTCCCGAAGCTATTCTGTTATCCACAAAAAAAAAAAAAAGAAAGAAAAAAAAATGTTACTCCATCTGTTGATAGGATTTTATACTTACACGATTAGTTTCCTTCTACCACTGGTATTTTATTTGGCAGCATGAGCTATGACGTAGAGATGAATTTGATGTTAAAGGAAATGTGCAAATGCATGTCTGGGACAATTTTATGAACTGATCCACAAACATGTCCAGAAAGTGCCTACACGGAAATAACAAAGACTCTTGGGAAACATGTGCTGCTATTATTGAGTATACAGCTTCCAATCAATTGTCGGAAGCAGCAACTCCTGTTTACTCTTCTGGAAATCATTAATAGGTTCCTAGGCTACCGTCCCTGGTGACAGCATGGTAAAGGGTCCTCCTCCTGAGCGGGAGGTGTCGGATTTAATCTGCGATCGTGACATGCTTAATACTTGGGGCTCTTTTCTTGGCGCTTTCTCCGTGTCATGATAGTAAAACTGGAATTGCCGGTATATCACTCTACAGACCAACGTTTGAATACTTAATTCTGGCAGTACTGTGCCTAGTCCAGTTTTTCTACAGGTAATTGAAATACAGTCAGAGGGACATAAAACCCAACAATCAGTATTTCTGGGCTATTGCAATCACCCCGCACCTTTATTATAAAGAAGACATTAAGGCTTAATACTCGTTGCGTGGTGTATTAACTAAGTATCGATATCTCGTCGATCAATGCATCATTGCTCCTTGAAAGGATAAATTAGCTTGTAGACAAAATGAAAGTGTTGCTAAGTTTATAAGGCTTAAGGGAACCCTTCGAAGGCAATTATTGTGTTTCTCTTTGAGAAGTTTTATATTACCAGTGTCATGGACATAAAAGGTTAGCCTTATAATTTTACGACTGCGATATTTGTGGAGGCATCTTCCAGATTCCTTTTAGGGAATAATTATGTATTTTGGAACTGTAATAGATCACTTAAGGGCCCGGTATAGATGACTTTACCAAGTTCTGTAATGAAGATTTTCCCATCAACCGCCATAGACATTTTTATATCCCACTCAATTTTCTTAAGTAACTCACGAAATCACCCTACTTCCAGATTTTGTATCTTGCAATATATCACATTACCTTTCGTGATGTTCACTGGGTTTGTTATGGCATGTAATGAGATGTTTATTTGAATTTATTAGAGATGTTGTATTGTTAAATAAGATTTCTTGTTGAAAAAAATAGAAATCATAGGTTAACAATTTGGGGTACCTGTGACATTTTCTAGTTTCTTTCGAAAAACAGACTTGCATGGCAATCTTCATCCTCACTATTAACATCGTCATCGAAATTATCATCATCACCACTACTACCATCATTATCAACATCATCATTATCACCACTACCATCATTATCATTATCATCACCATCATAATCAAGATCACCACTATCACCTCCTCTCCACCACCTCCATCATTATCATCATCATCATCATCATCATCTTTAACACCATCATCATCATCTTAACATCATCATCATCATCATCATCATCATCCAACTATGTATGTAACTTCCCTGATTCATTCCATATTTACCCTTCATGAAAGCTCCTGAAGTTCCTCTCCTGTTGCTAATGTCGCTTCACTCTTTGTGTGTGATACTGGGATGGTGTTATGGAACCTGTCTATATTAATCGTAGTCTGTAATTCGTTTGCATACGTGATTACTAAACAGATCACCTTTGTCCCCAGTCTTGCAACATCCATTAGATCTAATTTTGCATTATTTTGTACCGCTGCAGATATAACGAGAATGTCAGCTTCTGTATTGAATAATGCAGACTGGAAGTAAATGTGCAGTGTAGATCCATTACTACAGCCCCATTACAACGCGGATACGTAAATAACATTGTGCTAATACTAAACCTCAAAACTAAAATATGTTGATTGCTGCAATAGTTGCAACGCTAAGCAATATAATTCGGTAATTATGCAGATTTGGACCTCAAATGCAGCGTTTAAACTGCCATGTTTTTGTTATTCATGTTTGGGCGGTATTGGTTAAATACCAGACGTGTGTTAAAATATTATAAAGAAAGAGACTTTGTAAGATGAGGTATCAGATGGCGCATACATATGGAATTCTATCACTATTAAATACAAAAATGAAACTTAGATTATACAACTTTCGTATAACTAAGGAATTAGAACACATGCCCTCAAAGGAACCTTATCGTTCCCACTTTTCCAGCTCAGAGTTGTGCGTACTATAAATTAATAGTTAATCGACTTCATGTCGCTATGTATAAATCTATCTCGTTATATTACTTTTCATGTTTCATTACTTCTGGTGTTACATAAAATTGTAACCGAGTAAATATATGTACTTTGTCTTAAGTAAATCAATTTATATATTCTCTGCCCTTTATTCGGAAAAGACTAAAATATATTTTAATATACACTGAAATTATGCAGGTACTTCTACGTGAATGACTAATGCTGTAAAATTTGTGGTCATACCCTTTTGCCTACTTTTTTTTTGACGTTGTAAAACTATCACTTATACGGTAAGACGTTTTTAATTTATTGTATTGCTGATTAATTATTATACTTATTCTCGATTGTTTTGTATGCAATAACAGTGGTTAAAAGATGGACCCCTTCACAAACCATTTGTATATGTTCATATAATTCATATTATTGTTTCATACTGCAACATATTATACACGTATTACCAGTATTTCCATGTACCTTAAAAGTTATTACGTAAATACTTCATCGGAAAGGAATGGAGAATTGTTGTAGTAAATTAACGCGTCTGGAACTAGCGGGAAAAATATTACTGAACAGTGAAGGTTTTACTTTCTCGTTTGACATTTCATTTCGTTGATAATTTCGTGGGCACAGTTAAATTATATGTTCTAAATAATGTGTAACCTACCTTTAGCAACGAACAGTTTACATGGTGATTATTTTTTCAGACAGTATTCGATAAGAAAAAGGGTGAAGAGATGTTTTTCATAGCAACATACGGACATATATAATGCGCTCGCTGTACTTCAGCACCACGTCATGCCATAAAAATATTGTTTCCATCCATCTTATCTTATTTATTTGATCTACGCTGTCAGGTTTTAGATCTTCATTACTATGAGATTAATCAAACATCAACAAATACAATAAATCTAATTAATATTGACATTTAAATATCTATCTAGAATGACTAATAAATATAAGGTTACAAGAAAGATATATTGCTCATTCTATTTTGAAAAAGGATAATTTTACATTCCTTGGCTGATGACGCACCAAAATTAATATAATGAGACTAATTAAAAAGCATATGTAAACGAGGTTTAATATCTTTTTTCCAGAAGTGCCAAAGCCGACTTATATAATTTGTTAATTCATTAAAACAAATTACTATAATCGTTTAGCGATTTATCAAGAGAACAGCAGATGATTCTAGAAGCCAAAATTACAATTGAAGTCTTATACGAACACATAAAACAATGTTGTTTTTATGTGTCCTTTATTGCAATATACCTTTGATATTTGAACGTGTAAGACAATACTTAGTCGTAGATGAACAGAATGCAATATTTCAATCTTTAAATCGACCAACGTTCCTACAAATGCTCGTGAAATGTCAAACGAGTGTACGTTTGTTTCTTCCTTCCAAAACAAAACGGAAAGTTTAAAATTGACTGTAATACTGATATATGCCTACAAGCAACTGACATCCATGACGTCACGATGACGTCAGACGGAAGTGAAAGGACTTGTACATTATGCAGAGTAATGGCCGATAAGTGTCGGACTGAAAAGTGGCAAATACATAACAAAATACGACACAGTAGGTTCATGTCAAGACCGTAAGTTAAAGTAACTGTCATTTGATCTTGACAAACTACACTAGTAAAGGGACGATTAAGAGAGTGATTAATTTTGAAGATTGTAAACTTGCAAGGGGGCGTTTTACAATAAGTATATGGCATTTTATTTGTAGTTAAAACTATAGCTCTATGGAATTAAAAAGTGTTGATATATTTATCAGAAAGATAACCATGTGTCAAAATGAGCAAATCGGATGCATTTAATAGGTAAAAAAAAAAAAATTGATGCATCCTAAAGGAACAATGAAGACATTTTCATTGTTTTCATAATGCGTTACGCACACATAATCTCAAGTGTTCGAGCTATTAAATGATATCTTTTTGCCTGAGCATAACGATATCCACTTGCCACAGTTTCACCCGCCAAACAACTAGATGTTACAGGTGCATTTGCCAAAATCACACTTGCAAAAATTATGTTTATAATAGGTGCTACAATTTTATTGGCCCACGCCTTTGTTAAATGGCTGTCTATGAATCCCAAAGTTTTGGACCATATATCAATTATACAAGTACTCGTCTTTGTTTTGTTTTTTTGTGTGTTTTTTTTTCGTTTTTTTTTTTTCTTCAAAAAGTAGGAGAATTGTTTAATTCACTATAACCATAGCATTGTTCACAGTACATCTAATAGACATAACATCGATAGTGGAAGATAGATGTTTTTGTTTGTTTTGTGGTGACGTTTTTTAATACAAGACAAATGAGGTTTGGCCTAACAGATATATCATGCCAAAGAAAAGTAGCATTATACCACACATTGTCATATATCATATAGACATCGGGCTAACCAGTGCTTGAACTAATCTAATATACAGGGAGCCATGTAATTTAAAGACTGGTGTGTCATGTCACAGCCGGAGATCGAACCCATTTCTTTGCGGTTTTGGAGAGGTGGCTCAAACAACTTGGTTACCGAGACCGTAGCAGAAATTGTGAAACAGCCGAACGTCGATATCAACATTGACTATGTGTTGAAAGTTACGGAGTTTATATATTTTCAAATCGTTTTATTCATGTGATTTTCTTCTTCTTCTTTTTTTTAATATAAATGTTGGCGATTGTGTTTATTTGAGTTTGGAAACTATGTCTACTTGAGACAAAACTGCAATATCGCATGTGGCATGAAACCACACCCAGTCACATTTTGCTGACACTGGGCCAACCAGTCCTGTTACTACCCTTACATGTTGGTCACCAAACAAGGGAGCTACATCAATACACGTACATTTGTTACGACTTTGGTGTGTCGTGGCTGGGGATCGAAACCACAATCTCTCGATCTCCGGCTGAGGCATACCAAATTTGTTAAGAATGGTACTGGTATAGCTCCCTTGATTGGCGCCCAGCATAATATATGAGGGACCGGTTGACCCGGTGTCATTATATTTCAAATAATGATATTAAGAATGCGATTCAAGTGTCGAATCGTTAAATGGATCGGAATATTTTTTCCTTATCGAGATAAGTGATTCTAATATTTTGTCGACACTGATGAAATAATTAAAACACAATTCACAATCTGCTGGCTTTTTTTCAAAAGCGCTTCGTGTATAATGATATTTTACCAACTGTGTAATAAAATATGTTATTTACCTTTAGCCAGAATCGTTTCAGTAAAAAAATCTCGTGGGTTTATTTACTATAAATATTATGTCGGACTCGCATATAATATGATAAATATGATGATAATTAGTGAATGACGATTACGATGAACTTACTCCGGAATAACAAACTCGGTGTTTTTGCCGTTGGAAATAAAAATTGTCCACAAAGAATAATGATAGTTGTCCTGCATGCTTTTCAGCAACAATTACATGAACACCTTGTTTGTACCTACATGGAAACCCATTTATGTGAATTCCGGATATTCTCTATTATAGTGCCATACATCAAAACTAATCATATTAGTATGCTGTTCTTCCATACAGCCAGCTATTCAGGAGTCAGTTGGATAGACATAAAAAAAACTCAAAACTAGAGGGATTTCTTGCTATGACAAGTTTAGATACAGCTCACATGGGCCCATTTTCCACAACTAATATACATTGCATTTATATTAATTTATTTGGCATAACTATATATTTTGCTTTACAATCCAAGACGATCGTGGGATATAATTGGCCCTGTAAATCACTGTTCCGTAGCGTTTACGTCAATATAGGCTGTTGTCTTACTACTTAAAACATACCGGTCAGTCCCTCAAGCTGACGAGGGCAGAAACTAGCAGTCAACATAGATGTAAACATATCAGAGTAATTGCCTATGCTGTTTCAATTACTAACGATAATGGAAATCTGGTTTATGTCAAAACAAATTATGCAACCAATGCAAATGTTCAGATTTTTTCAGCAGTGGTAGGCCTATTGCAATTCCCATTAGCTAGTCTCATTTTTTAACAAATGCACAAACAGGATTATGCGTACTTATAATACAAATAAGTGCATGGTTTCTGCCGTTGACGAGATTTGTAGGCTAGATTGTTGTTATGCAGGAAAAATAAAGTAAATGCATGTGTTGATAGATTCTTTCATCTCAAACATATAACGACCTAGAATGCATTACAAACTTGGCATAAAAGTATGGTTGTGTGTGCATGAAAGGAATTTTAATTGTCATTATCTTTGTTTACCTTGAGCTACTTTCCAGTGTCGATGGTCTATTCTCACGAGCGTGTCTGTAATTTGTCGGAATGCATTTTCTCGTGAATACCATTATATCTATTTATCGTTTTCAGCAGAACTCAATATAATTTAAAGGATATTTTTCTTCATTTATTGAGATTTAAACCAAGTATTGGGTTTCACTTTAAGTGGTTTTGGGAAAAGGACATTAGACACATAAACATGATAATTACAGTCTGAAATAAATGAATTAATAGTCAGTATACTTGATACAGCACGTGTATAGGAATAATAACAAAAATAATTAGCCAATAATGTTTACAACTGTCGGTTTACTTACTTAGAGAATATTATAAACATTATCGGGCCATGAAGGTGTTAGGGTTGTCGGCGGGACAGTGATGTACACCATTGATTTGACACTTCCGCGAAAATCGTACGCTGTAATTTTACAATTCTAATTTCTAAAACTTCTAGTCTGAACCGAAAACTCTCTCTAAACAGCTTCTAATCATACAAACAAGTGCGTGACGAAGAACTAGGCATTTGTCCATTATGATTTTCGCATGTAAAAGAAACACCGCTTGCTTTCCATCAGTACGTTAACCTATTGTTTTAGCCATCAAAATGTTTGTATCGAACGGAACTCGGGTTGTACTTTATATACATTTGCTTATACTCGGTATACAATCTATAAACCACATGGAATCACCATTCCTGGCTAATTATTTCTAGTTATTACGCCATTCCTATCTATTCACTTGAAAGCGATGGCGACGTCAGGGTTCATGAGATTCCACATAGTGCGGCAAGTTCAAAGTTCCTCGAATTACGAAATACTCACGTGTAAGCAAGATCGAAAGAAATCTTGAATTATATTCACAGGTACGATATAGCGGGCAAAGTAAGTAAGGATGCAGGGTTTAGATAATTGGATAATCGGATCAATGCAAAATAGATTACAAGTAAGTAACAGGAAATGGATATAATGATTATACGCCAAATATAAAGAATGCATAATAAAGCTATTTTCTCAAAGAGATAAGACTACAGACATTATTTGATATATCATAAACCCATAACTGCGCATACGATTTCACCTGAGGGGCATGCAGATGTAGCTATAATCTAGAATACCTGCCCTATCACATTTGACACGTTGTTGTGTCAGGTCATGCGGCAAGTATTTGAATGCAATGGGCGTTTTGGTTGTGCTGCCAAACTGCAATATCACACAGCATGAAAAGAATATGTGCCACATCAGCCACATTAGCCTGATTATACCAGACATCGATGAACGCAAATAATATGATAACGTCCATAACCTATGTGTGGATCCCTACATTTATGTTGACATATTAGTCTAACAAATAAGACGTAGGAGTAGATTCAAGAGTATATGAATATTTGTTTTCTTTTCAGTATTAGACTGATTCTTTTCATGAAAGAATGCTTCAGAATCTCCACTGAAATTGAAAATTCAATGGTAAACTCCATGTAGCTCAGTGATTTTTTTTCAATATTTGCTGCATGAGTATGGAATGTTTGCATCCTACTTTAATTTTTCAAGCTCTATTTGTATATTTTATGCATCCAGTGGATGCACTGAAATCAAAACTTTGCATCCAAAGTGAAAACATTGCATCACTAGTAGCTTAAATGTTAAATAGGATACTTAAACGCGCCCTTTCCAGGCTAACAGTCTATCTCAAGGTACAGATCCGAACCTCAAGAAACTGTACAAAACTTAAAGATACACATCTAAACCTGAACATATCAAATCCAAACCTGAAGACATCACATCCAAACCTGAAGACATCACATCCAAACCTGACGACATTACATCCAAACCTGAAGACATTACATCCAAACCAGAAGACATTACATCCGAACCTGAAGACATCACATCCAAACCTGACGACATCACATCCAAACCAGAAGACATTACATCCAAACCAGAAGACATTACATCCAAACCAGAAGACATTACATCCAAACCTGAAGACATCACATCCAAACCTGACGACATCACATCCAAACCTGAAGACATTACATCCAAACCTGAAGACATTACATCCAAACCAGAAGACATTACATCCGAACCTGAAGACATCACATCCAAACCTGACGACATCACATCCAAACCAGAAGACATTACATCCAAACCAGAAGACATTACATCCGAACCTGAAGACATCACATCCAAACCTGACGACATTACATCCAAACCTGAAGACATCACATCCAAACCAGAAGACATCACATCCAAACCTGAAAACATCACATCCAAACCTGAAGACTTCACATCCAAACCTGAAGACTTCATAATCCTTGACGATGTCACCAATAGTTCACTTTAGCTTGGAGTATCGTACTAGTTAAACCGCAAAACTACATCCTCGGGCCTAAATGAAGCAAATGTAGCGTGCAGCACGGACATACTCTACCATCAAGATGTCCGGATTCGAGGGTAAACGTCAGGTGACGGACCCTAAGACTGAAACAACACAATCATTTTTTTTTTAATTTTTTGTTTTTTTTTTTTTTTTAAGACGTTTTGCAAAATCAATTAGTCTCCTTTCATATCATAGGATGATTACATATCCGTTTTTACATCTAGTTATGTCAGCAATGCAAGGTGCAAACTATGTTTTTTTTTTCTGTACTGTTTTTCTAATATTTTTGGCACCGGCGTAATTGTAGAGACATGGTTTAACTTTTTTTGGTTGGTAATTTTTTCAGGTTGTTTAAATATGTAGATGCTAGAAAGGAAAACACGTTTGTGGATTTTTCAAAGTGTTATGCAACTAATCATCAGTCCTCTAACCCACTTCAAGAAAATATGTTAATTAATTGATGTGTATTGTTGAACACAGCCCTGGATAGTTCAAACTGATTATGTTTAGACCATTATGCTTTATTGTTGTCTATGTAACTACAGGCAGGTTTAGTCCTTACCATGCTAAATTTCTGTAATTTGTCTTCTTCTTTCTTCATTTTGGATAGAACCATTTTTATGAGTGCTTGATGAAAATTTATTGCCTGTATAGCGAAGGCCACACTGCACGCTAGTCTTGGTCGGTACAGTCATAAGTACCCAAGGCATTGTAATGGTTATATATGTATAAATTCACTACACACCGTAGTCTTTGTAGTATCTTCCACACTTGAAGTGGCCAAAGATATCGATATACACAACTTAAAAGGGATGCGTCAGCTTGCTTTTTCTCTCCGTGCTGCGGCCAAGGAACTGACATCTGTTCGCAAGGTCCATTCGATAACATACGGGAGGCTCATAAAATATATCATACTAAATAATAACTTGGTCCTTTCCTAAAGGCTTAAAACATGTTTACTTTTTTGAGGACTGATTTATTAAGACTGAAGTAACTAATTAAATTCATAAATTTTGATTCATGTTATGTGTTCTGTGAGTGTTAAAGAGACCTGCCTTTGTTTTTTACAAGCTAGCGCTAAGTAATACTTAACTGCTTTCACATTATTTTCCTTAATAAAAATACTCAACTTGCCTGGGACGCCGTAACAGGGGATGGAGTTATGTGTTCGAACCCCGGTTGCGAGATACTGAAATCGCTAAAATTGGTACTGATGTGTCCCTTTTATGTTTAGTTTTCAGTACATAGAGTGTAGTTCCAGGATTGGTTGACCCAGTATCACGATTAAATGTGTTTTGGTGTTGTATCATTCCACTTGTCTACGGCTAGATATTTCAGTAAGACATTTTTTATACGTATCTCATGTAGTTAAAAGTCGACATTAACCACAAGCAAAGAAACAAACAATCCTACAGATTATTAAAAAAATTCGTTGCATCTGTTTTTGTTAGACGCCGAATGTTCTCGGCATAGGTGTAACAATGCACGATTTATCAGTGAACTGACCTTACGTGGTCGAGTGGTCATATAGCCCATGCAATATTACTGTCGCAGTTATACACCATGATACAATAATGTGAACTTTTAGATACAGGATCGATCACTGGTGTACAGGTCAATGCATGTGGTTGTTTTATTGGTCAGGACACGAGAACATCTTAGATTTGTTAGCTAGACAGTCCCCATGGACTTTTTGTTTGTTCTTTGTTGTTGATAGTTGATAGCACTTGATCATTTGTTTCCACTCTACTATCTCTAAATGCAGCGTTATAAGGAGCGGTTTCACTGCAATGGAAAGGAATACATACGTCGTCGTTCACCGAGAAAAATATCATCGATAAATACACTTTGATCCATGTGTAAACTATTATTTTGGGATATTAGTGGTAATAAACACTCCTTCCTATATTGATACCGATGCCAACAATGTCAATATATATTTAATGGTGAATTCGGACGGTGCCAGCACGAGATGTTTCTCCATGTGATACGCACGTGCTGAGGGTCATGAAATGAAAAGCACGTGTTGGACAGAGGGGAGTGGTAATGAACGTCTTATTGGCTATGGTTCACACTGCCTTTGACTCTAACTGGTGTTTGTAAATGAATGACTTCATTATAACAGGGGGCGTCTGCGGGAAAGGCGCGATCTCTCCGCTTATATTAAACTAAACATACATAAATCGGTGACTGGAGATATTCTGTAGAAATGTACGTGTCTGATATAACATTCTGATATCAGAGAGATGTTTATCTTGTCTTTTGCAGAAGTCGTAATGCAATTCAAATACGTATGAGATTAGTCCATGTATTTACTACTCACCAACAGTTAGTATCAAAAGAAAAGTTCCCGCATCTAACTGATACGTTTGCTAAATATTGAAATATTCAAAATTAAAAAGAGCAAACTTTCATTTGGAACTTAGTGTAGTAAGAAATTAAAATTTTGTTAACAGTGTAGGCATGGGCAAGGAAAGCTCCCTTCTTAAGTCACAAAGTTAGCTATCAATACGCTAATTTCTAACTTTACTTTGTCTTTACTTTAAGAATTTGCACGATTCTGTATAATGCACGCTATCCTCTAAATTGGATGTACTTTCATCAATATCAGTGCCATACAGTGCCATCTAGTAATCCTATAAGAATATCAATTTCTTTCGTCTCTACATCTTAGCTAATCATCAAAGTTTGCAACAAAAATCAACTTTTGTAATAATTCTGGGGAAAGATAGAAAAAAAATTGTGATTGACGCCGTAATATCGTGACTGGCGCCAAGTTAATAGATAGAAATGAAAGAGGGTGCTCTATATTTAAGAAAAGGAAGTCATTTGTAAAAAAAGAAACAAACTGACTAGTTATTTTGTTGCTCTGTTTCCAACTATGATAGATAGATAACGGTACAAAAAGGGGTAATTTCGATGGATATTGCAGGCTTTAACGAACGATGTGACGTGAACTGAGTAATGGTGTTAAATTACGAGTCTTGCTTTAGAATATTAGATAAAACCGAACTATTCATGTTCCGAGTAAATGTCTTCAGAATGATACTATTTGAAAAAGTATCCCCGAATTTAACATAAATGGGTTGTTCGTGCAAATATTGGTAGATAATAAGATACGGGAAATCTTAATTCACTATACGTATGTTTCATCTTGAACAGGTATTCAATCGTGCATTAAATGGTACCATTTACCAAAAGGAACTATTAATGAAACGCATTATTCTATTATGTTATGCAAAATACCTTTAATTAGAAATTGAATATTAAAACTTCCAGTTTAGTTCATCGTAATTAAACGTTTAGTTTCATTCGCTACATATGGGTTTTAAATCAACTTTCATTTACGTATTCAAAGCATATTTTTCACATTTAGAAAATGAGGATTTTTTTTTCTATATTGACAATTTTGAAGCTTGATATATTCTTCTTTTGACTGGATAAGGTTCATTCCTCGCTCGTATCATCATATCGGAGTAAAGCGTCACTATGTCTACCTTGTGGTAAATTCTAAAAGAAAATTATAATAAAATAAATGAACCAAAAAAAATATGACAGTTGAGCAATTAACCAAAGCAAAACAAACAAGTATTTTAAGTAATGTTTAAGAATGGAGAAATACTTCAAATGAGTAACCATGAAGAGTTGTTAACGGATATAATGTAGACGTAGATGCTTGAAATGTAATACAAAAACTTCGACTTAATTGCCTTTCAGACCCGCTATAAAGGTTTTTAGTGAAATAAATATTGTTTTTACATTTTTCAGAGGCGCCGGATCCCCTCCCGACGTTCACTAACACCCCGACGAACGCGACTACCAGAAAGGGTTCAGTGGCTGTCTTACGATGTGGTATCGAAAACTTGGGAACAAAGACAGTAAGCTTTCATTAAAAAAAAAAAATATTGTATCGGCGAAAGCTTTTGCAACCTGATAATCATATATCAATTTGATTGAAAACATTTTTAAAAGCAAAAGCAATCTGATGCTGAAATGTAAATTTGGGCTCCTTGTTAAAAAAAGTATACAAGAGAAACGGATAACCACGGCGTACTGTTTAGTTAAAAAGAACAGTCCAGGCCGGACGTTATGTGCAATGACTACTCTTTGGCTTCTTTTTATATAATAGTCATACAGATTATACACTATACAAAGAGGACTATTGTATTGTACTATGGTTGTCTTCAACACAAAGAATTCTGCCATCGAGCCAGAGAATAGGTTTAGCCATGCACACTTTCTTAAATATACATTCCAAAGTGCGAGTTGTTCGGTCCACAGGGAAAGGCATTTCGTTTATACTGAACCATACTTCTATTGACGTTTCTTGGTAGGATTGCCCTTCTCTTTGAAGTTGAGAAAACCGTGACAATATATCTTCGCATTTTTTTTTCTACAATGAAAAATATGTAGATATTCGACGGGATGTTATAAATATTGCAATATTCGTATCTGACGAGGTCATGTATGTCAAGAATGCAAACGAGAAGAGTCTATTTCGTCATTATTAGTTCAGTGTTTTACTCCTGGAACATGGCGTTTATTAATAATATTGGCAAGCAATTAACACCTGCACGGTAGCATCAAAGTAAACACATTCAGTTGTCTTTCCCATGATAATGTAGGAAGGTCTTACACATTATTTGATCTCACGGCAGTATTTCTTGTATTCATTTAAAGAACATGGGCTTTGATCCATCAGTGACAATGATTGTTGTATAATCACTAGAAATACCAGATACCCGAAAGTATATCAGTATATTGTATCAGTCAAAAATGGAAAAGATTTAATGTTTTTACCGGTTGTAATTTAAGTTATATTTTATCATATCATACGGCTATTTCGAGATTGGCGAAAAAAAGGACTAAAATTGCAAAATTTTATATTATGAAATGTGTAAATTAATTACCAAAATATGTCCTGACAATTCTGTATATTACACAGAAAAAAAGACTGGGATAATACTGATTTATTATTTCTTTCATGCTTTTAATACCTGTACCTTAGAATAAAACTATTTTTTTTGTTTTCTTAATTTGGCCAGAACGGATCAAAATAAAAAAAAAAAAATAAAAAAAAAAAATGAATAAAAAAAAAAAAAAAAGAAAGGAAAATGTTTGACCCTGCTGGGATTCGAACCAAAAACCCCATAGTTTCAAAACAGTTGACAATATTTTAGTCCATATATGGATGCTTCTTCAATTGGAGATAATGACTTAGAAAACTTACTTTCTGTGCGCTTCGGATTCGGTATCGAGAAGACGATTGTTGGTATATATTCGTCCTTTTCAATACCGTTTTAATGTTGTTATGACGAAAAATTATATTTAATTCCTACAAAAATTAATGGCTACACAAACTATATCAGCATACAATTGACACTGCACACCGGTATACGCTCATCAACACATTGTCAGGTTGTTTCATTCATATTTATATATATTAAATCCATTTCTATACCGTTTTGAATGCTAAAAGGTTAAAAATAGATCATTTTACTTCGAAATGAGACGTAAACCTACGTAAATCTACATGCTGGTGTATAATCCACACATTTTTCTATGGGAAATAAACATACATTTGAGATTTTTACCCAGTCACTGATTGGTCAGTTTAAATTAGCGAAATACACTGGGCATTGCCGATCCTCTGATGAAATGGTGAGTCAATTAATCTTATCCTATCTACAAATGGCATAAATACAGGCATAAGCATTCAACACAAAAACCCATTGCTTTTTGACAAATATTAAAATTTAAATATCAGAACAAAACAAAACATGTGTCTATTTCAATCTTTTGCAAAGAACAAAAATAAATAAATTTAATCTCTATTTTTAAACGAGAGCGAGCTATTCGCTATTGTTTAGACATGGCATTTTCCTTTCTTTGACACCCCATTATAACTTTATTAAAACATGTAACAATTTTTATGACAACATCGTTTTTCAATTTTCCACGTGTCTCCTGCATCTAATTAAATTTGAAGTTCATACATTTAACTTTACACTACTTGAAATCTGTTAATACTATGCTAACTTGATCACTTAAGATTCAAATCATAATTATACACACGGAGAAACCAGAAACAGATATTTTAATTTGACTGGGTTATTTATCAATTACACGGACTCCAACATAGAAGAGCTAAATGCAGTTCGAAGAGGTTGTGTTTACAATAAATGATACTATTTGTGCGACATCCTCATACTGTCTGTCAAGTAAATAATGATGTTCTGGGGAAAGTAAATGGATGAAAAGCGTATTTCGTAAGGCTTAATGGAATGTTAATTCAAATGATATAAATACAGGGCATTGCATCTTGAAAAAGTTAATGACGGTGCTTAGACAATATTCGATGCATCTTAGTGTTTTATCTTGCTTCTGTTTTGAAGGTTGTTAGAGAAAGATGCATCTCTCAGTAATGTAAAAGTTCGGGATTATGCGATTATAGTCATTATAATAGTAACAAGATGCAGCAAAACCAGCATCTGATATTATAAATAAACACTTTTAAACTGCATTATTCATTTCCCTGTTCCTAGAAAGGTTGTAATTTTGTTGAGTAAGTCTTGTGCAAAATTAAGTATATTTTAATCAGACAGAACTGTGTGCCTCTGTCTCGGTTGCCGGATGGTCAGTGCGTCCGTTTGAAATCGATTCTTGACCGTGACTGTTATACAAAGTCGTAGAAAGCTCCTTTGTATGGGACGCATCATATCAGTCTAGTTCAAGGACTAGATACCACTACATAAGGACAATGTGGCCGGGGTGTGGTATCATGTGATTCATGTCACGTGTTAAATCGAAGTAAGTCAGCAGTATATCAGCCCCATGTAGTCACAGTCCGAAAAGGGCTGAAATACAATCCGACCGACATTAACCGAAACAAACATTAAACGTTCGACAGATCAGCGCTAATGACTAAATTTTCTCCATTTTCCTACGGTAAAGTTTGGATATGATTATGAAATTTGAATCAGAATCATATAATGCATCTTTTTACCGCGAGTCGTCCTCGTAAATCAGATTCAGTTTTTCATATTCACAGAAATTGTATATTTCCCATAGTCTTCATTGTTAAATACAGATTATCTCCCCTACAACTAATAAAACCTGGAAAACTTTTTTTATTTTTGGATGTCTTCAAAGTAACGTTTCAAAGAAATATTTCCATCCATTGGCAAGATATGGAATATGGGTATTAGGGGGGTTATACCTTAAATGTGTAATTAACCACGGAAATCTTTATCCCCACGTTCTTGAAGCAAATAATATCGACTGAAATACTTTGCTTCAAAGACTAAAAATTATTACACCGACGCAATCATTTTCATCCCATTGGTTCAATCTTTTTGTAAACCCTGACCTGAGGGTGATACATTATGTTGATTTCCGAATAGTTTCAATATTCTGAAAAATATGAAGTTGACCAAAATATAAGCCGTATATTATTCTTTTTTTCAAAGACTTGCATTTTCATCAATAATTTTTCAAACATCACTCCTATGCTAACCCAAAAGCAGATGAATTTTGAAACGAATTTTGATTGATGAGGTGATAGGTTTAGATGATTTTTAAGATGGGTTTTCTGATATGGCCAATGAAGAATATATAGGGGGCGAATAAAACAAAACAAAAGTTTGTCAATTTCATGGTTAAAGTGACATAGTTCAATGCGATTTATCTTTCATTTATTAGAACATCGTATCAAAAATATGTATTTTATAAAAATATCGTCCAATTGAAATAGGAAAATTATAAGAGAGAGCTAAATTGTTTAATGTATTATACGTCTTACGAGAAACTTCACCAAAATAGTTTTATAAAAAATATACTCGTATATCTTTAAGTGTCTCGAGAATATGTTTATGTTAGAACCACACCACAATGCCGACTAGCACTTTTACTGAACTATTCTCCATACCATCATCAGTTAGGCTGAAAATAACGAAAATTCCAAAACATATTGTCTAAGATTAAAGAGACCCAGGTATACAAACAAACAATTCGAGAGCTATTATTTTGCCTCGAAGACGAGGAAATAAAAGTAGCTTAGGCAAGTGTTTCTATATGTACAAGATAATGTGGAATGTTTATGTCCTACGAAGATCTATTTGGTGAAACGTTTCTTGAATATCAGTATAACCAAATGTAGAATTTGTTTTGGGGCTCTTTGTTGCCGTTTTAGAACACACCGAATGTTTCGCACATCAGATGAAGTTTTAATTAACACTCTAGTTCTATGTCATGAAGCACAACACGAAAAGAAAAAAAAAGTTGTTTACATAATGGCAATGATTTGCACGCCGCATATCCTCAAGGGAATCCAAATTATTTCGAGTTAGATTTAATGATTGAAACAGTTAAACGACCGTACTTCACTCGAGAAGAGATTAAATATTTAATTCAGAAACGGCTAGCGTATTTTCTGAGATCAAATAAGTGTTAAGTGCAAAACTTTAAGGACTATTCTAAGGCTTGTTAGAATTAAAATTTGCAAAGATGAAAATTGGAGCATTTACCCCCTAATAAAATGCATTAACAAATATATCTAGACTTTGTTTTCAAATCGATTTCCGTGCTTACCTTTAATTCCGCCTGACGTCTGTAGATTCTAGTCATTGCTAGATCTCATCATGAATGTCGATCTGGTCTTTTCAAAGACACTGACGAAGCTCTCTTAAGGTTCGGGTCTGCAAATTATTTTCGGAAATGGTACGTTCAAAAAGTCCATAAATGCATTGCATTTAGGCAATAATATTGAATTGCTGGTCTAAGATATGCCAGATGTTGATCCTACGCGCATCCTAGAAAATAAATCATGCCTCCCCTCAGGCCTGAGGGTTCGTTTCTCTACATTTAAAACCGAATAACCTCTCAATTTTGTACGAATGACCGAACGATTGAACATAATTCTACAATGCAGATATGCTGATATTCAGCCAAAGTAGTGAAAACTCAATTTTGAGTAAAATAAATATTTACGGGACACAATAATTGTATGTAGTATAAAAAACACAAGAGAACAATTTTCCCTATGATGTTACGTAACCCACTTTACCACGCTGAGGAGTATAGTTTCTTTCGAATGCAAAGATGGCTCATGCCTGAATTTGCATGATGGATGTGCAGGTTTCGGTTTTATAGTGGTGTTTCAATGGTCCATATAGCAAGCTTGAATCACGATAAAAATCCGTATAAGGCACGGGGGGGGGGGGGGGGGGGGGGCACAGCATCTATATATAGAAACTGTGCCGTCGCTCGGTAGTACAAATCAAAACGCTGATAGTGCTAAGAGAACAGTATTGTCTAATTTCTTATGTTTATCACAGTAAATTTAATAAACGGAGGTCAAATATTAACCCCGCTTTAATATTGCGTTAACATGGTCATTAGATGAACGCACAGACTGATAACAATTAGCACATTGCCACTCTTACTCCTCCTATATTTCTATGAACATTCGTTTATTATTTTAATATAAGTTTAATATTTGGAAAACTAAGTAACCTTGCATATTTGCAGCATGTCAAACCCTCTTCCACTTGAGACACACACAACTTCAGTGCCTTCAGCGCTTTGATTGCTTCTAGGGATGAAGCAGGTGCTCGTAATATCTAAACGACCATGTAAACGTTGCAAATTTGTGACTATATGATAAAGTACACATCATTGTAATAGGAATATAGTAAATCATTTCAGAAATTTAATAAACGTGTGCAATGAATAGTTTTTTTATATAAATGATTTTATTGCATTTTAGAGCCAAATAAGATCTTGTAAATTATAATATGAAAAACATTGATTTAAACATCAAATTTATTAGAATAAATAAATGATGTTCACAACATTTAGCAAATGTGTTTTATTCAAATGATAGAAAAAAAAACATGAAACAAAACATATAAACAGAGATACTTCTGTATAGCCGCTAATATGACGTTATAAAGTAGGCAGCCAGCGAGGTAATTTGTACAGCAAACATTCTTAGCCATTTTTAACGATTTCATTGTCTTTTCATCATCATTATGAATCAAAGAGTCAAGTTTACAAAGAACATTGTTTTGAATATATTATTCTATTCACACAGCGGGTAATGAACATCAAGTCATTGTTTCCATAGGTGTCTAGATGTCACATTTAGTTGATTCTTTAGTTTTCTTTCGTATTTATGAGAACCTCAATTTATTATCGCTATCAAAGATGTTTGCTGAATTAAATTTTGATCACGCTTTTGTGATAAATGTCAAAAAATCACGTATGAGCAATGAGACTAAATTATAAGAAAACAAAACTAAGATTCCGTAGTCTTTCATGTAACCGCATTCAAACCATAGCTTGGAGACAAGTTCATATTTATTATTATTTTATATTTTATAGATTTTTTTTATTTAATTTTTTTTCTATATAATTGAGCTTCTTTGATTTTAAACATGTTGAATTTTTAAAATCTTGATGTGTTTGAATCCACATACTAATTAGAACAACTTATTTATTGTAATTTTATATTGCCGTTAACAGTTTTTCTAAGATTTCTGGTCTGATGTAAATTCCATAATAAATGCCAACAACACACACTGAACCGGTTGTTTTGTCTTGTAAGAAAGCCCTATAGCGTCCATATAGTGTCCATGCTACACCTGTTGAATCTGACATTTACTTGAAATGGCCTTGAACGCTTTCTCTTTCCTCTTCACTACATGTAACTGAAACCTCTATGTTCAAAGGCAAACCTATCGGCATTATGCTTGTCTAATTAATTAAGGAAATAAGTGACATATCAGATAAATTTTAATGTGTCTTGCAGTAGACTTTTTTTCTGCAAATCATAGACAAGATAAATGTCTTGCTACTTAAGAAACATAATTACCAAGGAAATCATTTAGAGACCGACATTTCCTAGAGAGCCTGATGAACTTACCGGAAGCCCACGTTGAACTTTCACAAATGCCATGTTCAACAAGAGTATTAATTGTCGACTATATCTTATTGGCTTCAACATATGGGCACCGTAGTTTGCCTTTTCTGTGAATGAAGCGGCGTATTACTTCCTTTAACTGACATCATCTACTTCATATACATCAACAGAAAAAGCAAGAAGTTTGGCGTAAAGGTATCTCAACAAAACCATAACGATCAGTTAAGATCTCTATTTACGCTCTTCTTTGCACTGGCCTGTCACATCTTTGACAAACTTTACTATCTCCGAGCTAACTTAAAAACATCATACAAGACACTTATGCTGAAATACAAGATTAGCACACAGTAGTTATTTTGAGCAGCAGTTGTTTAAAGCAGTTCGTTTACAGATTACCATGTACTTGAATTTGTTTTTTTAACGATATGTGTGTATTATTTACATATGCATGGTCAACCAATGCAACCATCCATGATCATAAAAAATGGGTTGTTTTCCCATCACAGGCAATACCATCAAAGACGGTATTTAGACTATATTTAGAATTATAAAACCTTTATTTAGATTGTCTATTTTTATTTCCCGTCACGTGATACCGCAATCACCTTCTTTGGGGGATGCCGTTTGTTTTGTTTTTTGTTTTTTTCCTGTCAAAATTGCGTTCATTAAAAGGGCATTTTCCTGTGCAATGTAACCTAAATTTTCCGAGTTTATTTGTCAAGAAACTAAGACTTCACCAACATTAATGAGGGAGAATTTCTACCGATCATCTATGAACTAGCTACTTTAAAGATTCTTAATGATTTACACGTACACCTAGATAAATACAATCGATCAAAATCGTTGCCCATCGCTTGATATTGAAACCAATAAAATCTGTGCAAATGCTTAATGAATAATTAAACAACCCACACAAACGAGAATTTCATTTTGTTTGATGACAGGTCACATGGAGAAAGCTACCATACGATGTGCCTATCACTATCGGGGAAGTACAGTACCTGGAACACAACCGCTTCAAACTGTACAGGGTGACCCGTCTTGGGGAATGGAATCTTCACATTAAAAATGCTCAGGTGTTCGATTCCGGGACCTACGAATGTCAAGTGAGCTCCAGGGAAGGCTTGATACGTCGAAATATCACTTTGACAGTCACAGGTAATCAGTTTGTAATATTAAGATTTGTGGTGACCCAATACAAATATAGTTCATAGATAAAACAATGTTTAATCTATCGTGTCATGTTTATACCGAAATGATTCATTTACTTCTGATCTGTTGAAAATGTAAATGATCACTTGTAATGAAGTTACAGTTTCTAGTCTATATCTATATAATGATGTATAATTGCATTTTAGCACCCACATTCAAACTGCTTTGATACTACCTCCCTGCAATCGTGTTTTTCATGGCGATTTACATACACACATATGAGGGGTGATCATTTATTCGAGAATTTTTACTATAAAGTAAACAGTTTCAACTACAGCTCAATCAAACTTTACTCCTTTTCAAAATAGACCCCGTATGACCTATATCTTATGCATTTGTTATGTCTCTCTGACCAAGAATCAAAGGCGTGACGAAAACAGTCACTTGAAAACACTCTCATCGCCGTCGTTATAGCACCCACCTAGCACCCGTTGCATAGCCATTCTGTTAATTAGATATCACGTGCTGTGCCATAACTTATACAAAACCCCTAATCAACCTAGCAACCTACCTAACATTTATTCTCATGTCTTGCTTAACAAATTACTCTATGACAGTCGAGTCGAAATTATGATGGAGATGTTCCGACCAGGACGGGGTCATCTTTGATCTGCCATCACGAAATCAGTGAAACCACTTGTGAACA
This sequence comes from Solen grandis, assembly GCA_021229015.1. Taxonomy (NCBI): domain Eukaryota; kingdom Metazoa; phylum Mollusca; class Bivalvia; order Adapedonta; family Solenidae; genus Solen; species Solen grandis. The sequence continues at coordinate 59,432,756 of CM037788.1, read as the reverse complement.
GAAGATAAAGAGAGAGTAGTCTCAACATAAACTTTCTTGTATCCGCTCTGGTCTTTGTCATAGAGTTTTGCGTAGAATTTGATAACAACATGCTGCTCTACACTTGTATCATCCATGACGAACATATGCAGTGGCAGTTTAAGCAAAATGACGTCATCAAGTTGATTATGACGTCATAAATATTAAAAATTAACTAAAATTTCAGGAATGGGTTGCGCTTAATGTAGACTCACCGGACATATGCTCGCCCAGGCGCATGCTCGCCCATAAAGAGGGTTTTGTTATATTTATTGATAAACATACACTTGATCAGAATCTATCGTTGTTGTTTCTTCATCCTACATATGTCCTTGTTCCTTATCTCGTTTCTGAAGAGTTTTCCGGAAGTTGTTACGGTTAACAAGCAGATGAAAACGAAAACGGAAGAGAAAGTGAAACTGAAAGATGCTTAAACAAATCAACGTAGCACGTATAAATTCCCACAAACTCTTTATAAAAAACAATTCATAATAATAATTAAACATTGTCCTTACTGTTTGTAAAGTAAAGGTACCACCAAATGTGTTTAAAACGGACGGTGACCGATTTTGACACTGGCTGTCAAAATTTTTACATATGCGTTTTCCGGGGCTGGTACAACAGGCGGCATTTTCTTAGAATATCTGTTCATTTTCGAGGGTTTAAAATATATTTTGGTAAAAATACGGATATATTAATATATAAAAAGATACAATGAAAACTGTATATTTAAATTCCATTTAACTGTTTTTTTCTATTCATTCATAAAACATTTACACACACTATATATATAGAGAGAGAGAGAGAGAGAGAGAGAGAGAGAGCCTAGGTTACACTCTCCTTTTTTTTTTCTGTACAATTCAATCAAATGCCTAATATTAAAAAAAAAATCCTTTATATTCAGATTGATCACTATGCCTCGGCAACAAAACATTCACGAACCTGAAACTTATGAAACAGCCAGAAAACTCATAAATAATGAGGGATATTCCTTGCACAAAGCTGCAAATGAGTTAAAAATCCCATACAGCACTCTAAAAGACCATATAAATGGACAGTATAAAGGATACACAACACAGTTTGGTCAGAGTCCTTTATTAGATGCTGCAGATGAATTAACTGTAGTAAATTATGCAACATTTATGGCTCCAAGAGGTGTACCATTAACAAGACCAGTTCTTAAAAAAATTGCCCTTGAAATTATTTTGCAAAGAGGTGGAGATCCCAGGGTTAATGCAGCAACTGGACCTTCAGATAAGTGGGTGCGCAGATTTCTCCAGAGACACCACACTTTATCAGTGCGTATAGCACACCCTCTTGAGCAAAACTGAGTCAGTTTATCACAAAGCACTGTTAACGATTATTTTGACCTACTTGAAATAACTCTGAATAAATTGAATTTGCTTGATGAACCATCCAGGATATTTTACTGTGATGAATCTGGGTTTTCAGGAAGACTTAACCCAGGTAAAAAGGTGATTGTTCCAAGAGGTACCAGGCATGCATATCAGAGTATGGTAAACCTTTCTGGTCATGTCACACTTTTGAATGCAATCTCAGCAACAAGTCAGAACACTCCTCCCATGCTTATTTTTTTCACAGTGTCTCCCTCGGATGGTCTGTGATAGTATGCCTGATATCTGGACATTTGTAACAACTGAAAAGGGTTACATTACTACAAATTTATTTGTTCAATGGTTTGATCATAGTTTTGTACCATATATAGGTGAAAAGCGACCTGTTCTGCTAATACTTGACAACCATGCTACACATGTATCAAAGGCATTCATTGATGCAGCTCAAAGACATACCGAATATGATCAGTTATAAAATAAATCTAAGAATTTTCATTTCTAAATCAAATTATAAAAAAAAAAAAAAAAAACATTTTCAAATAATTGTCTTTACTGGGCGAGCATAGGTCCGGTGAGTCTAAATGTTTTAGATCTAATCATTATGGTTCAAATGTAATGATTACTCTTCGTTTATTCAGTCTTAAGGGAAATGAGAGAAATGTCAAGCAAAGGCCGTAAGTGAAAACCTCACTGAAATATCACGCTCCAACTTAAAATAAAAAATAAATATAAAAAAACACTGGTGATACATCTTTTGGACTATCGATGTGGGATATGGGGTTATTTCCATTCCGATTGGACGCCACTATGCACACACATTTCCGTAAGATGTTTGGGCCCAGCGCACCTCTTGACAAAAAGCTTTTAGGAAAAAGAGACTAGATGTCTAACAAGCAGTGATTTTCAGTACAAAATACAACAGGTCCTTCCATACTCTAAATCTTAACTAAAATATGTTTTAAACATTTTAGTCTGATGTGACGATCATCTTAAACTAAACAGGTATTTCCATACGCTTTGAGTCTTAAACTAAATAGTTTTATTAGTTAAAAAAAAAATAAGTATACAAATTTATATAGAGAGGATAATTGCTTGTTTTGGTGTAAGATGGCTTCGCCACTAGTGAAAATGCATCTTTTTATATTCACGAATGAAATCACTAGGCAGTTGGTCCCTGGCGGGCAAATCTATATTTGGAACATAAGAATCTAATGCGCATGCGTTACGAATATGCCGTACGGAGACCACCGAGATAAAGTTTAATAGTCGCCATTTTTGAAATGGAACCGTATTTTGACTTTGAAAAAACTCGGCGCCTGGAAGCAGTGAGTAAGGTAGGCATGATGTTGTGCTGAAATCTTGTTTCCAAAATAGACCCTATAGTTAACTATGTACACTCTTAAAGCATTGTTTAAGATAAGTCAAATATTGGATGTGCCGACTTCGACAATATGCAGGTTGGTGAATCGTATAGACCATACGACGATTTTTACGGCTTATTTATGAAGCTTACGCAAATATTTGAATTGAATTTAAACATACATAAGACTAAAACTGCTTCAAAGTTGTTGTTTTTTTTTGACATGTTAACATCATTGAATAAAGTAAGTTAAAATGTTGCCGATAATGTCATAGGTTTTCGCGGATTTTGTAAAACTAATTTTAACCAAATATTAGAATATGACAATT
>CM037788.1:59379594-59429594 GCA_021229015.1 Solen grandis | reverse complement strand
TTTAAAACTGATTTAATATAACCCAAGCAATTTGAGTTAAGAATTCATCTATTTTTTTTATCAATTAAAACATATCAGGCAGAAATATAAGAAGATTCATTTTGGAACCCATGTAATATGACCCACATTATAGCAACACTAATCTGTTCTACCATGACTTGGGGCATTGCGTAACTATCAGTTTCAAAACTTTTAATTACTCAGAAACGATTTTTACATTTTAACCCTTTCCCTCATAGAGGACACTATAAAAAGACCTATGCGAACAGCATAAAACCAGATCAGCCTGCGAGTAACTCGCAGGCTGATCAGGTTTTATGCTGTTCGCTGCTCCTCAGTGGTCTGGAAATGAGGTTTTTAAATTTGGTAAGGTTTAACTGTGGTTTTCTGCAGATCAGGCTTTATGTGGTACCTACTGAGTGTGTCAAAATGAGTCTATATGAGGGAAAGGGTTAAGGTGCTCAAGTTATTATTTTTTTTTATTTTTTTTTCCTAATACCATGCAGTAAATGCTTGATCATTTATATTAGCTTATGCTTCATGAATGTGAATCTGATGTACAATCTGATCAATCTGATTTTGAAAATATATTTAAAACTTCCAATCCATTTTATAATCAGACTTGAAAAAGGCAATTGTCGCAAATGATTTTCTTTAAAATCCAATTAATATTTCTCAGATTGCAAATGAGTCAAGCACAAGACAGTTACTTTAAAGCCTGGTAAAGTTTCTTAAACTGAAAGGAATTCTCTGTCTGAACAGATTTAATTTCCATCTCCTTATTGATCAGTAGTGAACAGTATGAAACCATATCAGTCGATAATTGGACAGAAAAGGGTAAAGCCAGTATGAAAATGCCAACTGAAAGTCTGAAGCAACTTTGTGTCACAACCAAGGAGACAATAATATTTAAGTGTAATTTACCACCATAACTCTCAAATTGAGTAAGGAGCCGAATTCATAAAGCTCCTTAGGAAAAAAATTACCTTAGTTTCTAAGATTTTCCTTCAAATCTCAGATTTACCTTGGTTATTCAGGATTTACTTTAGTCTTATTGATATATAAAACACCTTAGGAGATTTATTTCATTTAGGAACTTTATGAATATGACCCCTGAACTTCAGTCTTTGAATGATATGACTCCTGTTTTCCGGTTGGCAGAGTAGCTCCTTTATGAATATGTAATTGTGGGAATGTCAACTTTTGACTATTAATGTTTTTATCAAGGGCTCAAGTTTTGTATGCTAGTGAGAACCTTGGCATGCTAGCATTCAAGGCTCTCCTCTGACTATGGAGGCAGGGTTTTGACTCTTGCAATATTAGAAATGGTGCCTTTTGACCACTGAAAATTAATGGTCAAGGGTCAAACTTACAGTAAAATAAGAAAGTAAAGATCCAACATCTCTCCAACTAAATTATTCTTTTTACAATTCTGGAACATTCTAGCCAACGAGTTTCACAAAATAAAGAAAGCCCTGGTAATTACAGAGCTCACAATTAGGGAATGCTGATACTGCTTTGTTTTTGGAATCTGGAATGACTAAGCTTGTGTTATTCATACAAACATCATCAAATACTATTGAATTCCCCAGCATATAAGTACACCAGACCAGTAACAAAACCAAGATCAAACCACCAGATCTGCCCTCAGAATGATGATCCAAGCTCTATGTACACTGCCCTAAGTACACAGACCTATTTCCAGAATTGAATCAGCTTCTTAATTTTTATTGATTAGTTTGAACCAGTCTACTGCACTAAGATTCCTGATAAACTGAAGCTGTAGTGCACAGCAGTACAGGTACATGGCTGCATTCCTTAGCTAAGCATGATTTTCATGTATATTTAAAAACACATTCTTTTTCTTTGATAATGGTTATCAGTCAGCCATACAGTGACGCAGTGTTGGAGCTGAGACTTCTGGAAAAAGAAATTTTCTTACCATGATATAATTGGTACTTACCCAGGGGTTCGACATTAACTTTTTTGAGAGCTGGACCAGTGGTCCAGTAAGTTAGAAAACCTACTAGACCTGACCTTAACTGAACTAGACTGAAGTGTAAAACACATACATGACATACTTAGATCAATATACTTACTTCGAAAAAATTTTTTTTTCATGTTTACCGTTAGAAAGGAATAAATGTCTACAAAGACAATACTAGAATTACTCTTGTGTTACATGCTTTTCATTAACATTGCATGAACACCTTGGTAGTACCTACATGGAAATCCCCAAATATGCGAGTTCCGGATAATGTCTCTTGTTTAATGATTTTCAAGCAATTCCGTTTAAAGCAAAATGATCTGTTTCCTGTCATCTATTCATACAGTTTCTTTGATTCCTCTTTATCTTTTTCGTTCATTACTGACATTGTCTTTTTTGTCGGATGAAAAGACTGATTGTTTGACATCGAATCGTAAAAAGGTCTATTGTTGTTATACATGGGATCCCAGCATAATAAAAAGATCAGCGTTCATGCATTAACTATCATCTCTAGCATTTTTAAATTATATTTTATTCATTATAATACGAAGATTTTGTAAACATTATAAAATGAAAAGTTAGATAAGAAATAAGCATTCTTAGCTTAGTATTACGACATTTAACTTGGCAAGTGCGTTGGGGAAACAGCCTCGTTCTGAAAAACAAACCAATGAGTGAACACATGTCAAGGTTGTTACTGGAAATGCTGCTAAATATAGCACACACAGGTTTTCCAAGAAACTGTTTCAAAAGGGGTCAATAGTTTGACCAATACAGTCATTCGTGTGCTTTTGATATGTCAATAGGTAAAATTTCTGCGAACTTTGACCAATTAAGAACACGACCAGTCGGTCATGTTAGCATAGGACCTAGCTGGACCGGACCATCAATCGACTAGTGAATGTCGTTTGGTCGGGCCTTAATGTCGAACCTGCTTACATAAAGTAGACCAGTTACTACTATTTACAATCCAGTACCAAGTTTAATACTTTCTTCATCATTAAAAAAGAAATATGAGTGTCAGTGTGTGTTTTGGTATATAATTTTAAAAAGCATAAAGTTTTAAAATAAGAGTTACATTTTGAGGGCTGTTTTGCAGAATAATGAAAAATGTTAAGTTTGGATGCACAGTAATCAAATCTAGAAGGCCATAGGCCTGAGCCACGTTATTAATTACAAAGCATCTAAATGCAAAAATGTGCATTATTATGCAATATAGAACAAAAATGAAATTCTTTTTCCATTTTAATACATTAATACTAAACTGTAAAGTTTTGAAATTATATGAATGTGTCAGTTTATTTCATCACGCTTTACAATAGGTCTCATATGACGTAATATAACATACATTACTTTTTTAAATGTTTGACATATGCAATTATATCAGAAAATAATCAATGCACATCATCACTGAGCAAAAGCAACACTTTTTTTCCAGATTGGACTCATCGGATTTAAGACTTCCTCCAAACAGATGAGGAAAATAAAATGATGAATAACAAAATAACTTTCTACAATGAAAAGGTAACACATTTAGAATTTGTTATCCCCAGCCCAGTGTAATTAAAACTACCAATTTATGAGTCAGTAAAATAAACAAGTACAGAAAATTCAAGCCAGTGTATATTTATATACAACTAAAAATTTACTATAGAAAACTTATTGTTCAATGCATATCAGAAAACTTGAATGATTTAGTACAATAATTAAAAAATCAACTTATGAAACTTATTACCCAAAATAACCAAAACTAGCCAAGATCTATCTCAGATGGTAAATCATAGTTATTACCCTTGCTACATTGCTACTGTCTTAATGAATATTACATGTGATTATGAATCAACTCTGTGAAGCGATTTTAAAGATGAATCTGTTAAGAAAATAAAAAAGGAATATCGAACGGACGCAACGCTCCCCATATAGCCCCCCGATCAAACACTTGCTTTCAGATATAATGTATCTAACAACTGAAAATGATAATCCTCAAAAGCAAATCCATCAAATACACTTAGTCTAGTAAATGGGATTTCACTAAGTGACCCTCAACAAATTTTGAGTAGTGTAACAAGTGCACCACATGTGAATGTCAATGGTCATCTTTTAAGAGTTATTTGGTTATTTTTTTGTTGTTGTTGTTTTCAAAAGGGAGATAAATTTTTATGTGAAGTTTGATGACAGAAGCTTTAATAGTTTAGAAGTTATAGCCAAGGGTTAAAGTTTTTCATGACGACAACAGTGACGACAATACTTCCACTCTGTTTCTTAGAAAAACAAACTTAAACTTATGGATTCAAGCTTCTTTTTATAACAGCAAGTATTAACCTAAAGTTGATACAATAACTGAAGTATGTAGAGCAAATTTACCATGCATGTAGATTAAATCCTTGCAATGAAAATCCTGACAATGAACTGATTCTATGATCTATCTAGAAAAGAAGATACCTAATTATGCCCCCAAGATTTAAAAAAAGGTATGGAAAAGCCGAGACGTCAAAATTCAAAGAGCTGTTTACTATCAGTTAACATCTTGCACCCTGTTGTGAGTACGCATGACTGCACATTTTACACAGGCGAGTGAGCTCAAACATAAATACATAATGCCCCTGTTTGATATAGCTAGCTGTCAGCAGCGTAAACACGCAATTTCTTATTCAGACAAATGCTGAATACACATTTATTCAGGCATAAATATGGCCGACTTCCATCATGTTTTACCAACATTAACCCATTATCTCATACTTACTCATTTTAAGGTATTGAAAAAAAGAGTAGACCCAGATCAGACAGTCTCTTTTAACTCTCTGAACAGGGTCTCCTATGTTTACACAAATTATTGTAGCTTTGATATTACAAAGTCTGCACAGCAAAGTCCAGTACTTCATGTCCAAGTAACCATAATAATATAATGTTCCAGTAAGCTAATATACATTATGAATGTGTATCTTTTGGGTCATAAATCAATATTCATGAATTAAAGGGTTAAAGCAGTCCCCCACCCCAAGATAATTAAATACTAACCATTAATAATACATACAAACTCCGAAATTTGATATATCCCTAGTGAACTGGAAACTATTTCTCATTTTCTGTTTTGTTCCAACCAAAGTCAAGCAACACTGTACAGTCTTCCTGTTTTCTACCCAAACTTAAGGTCTTCTACTTTTCAGAACAGTACACGTTTATATATTTATCATGTCCACATTTTTCACTTCAAATAGCTTCTGTTCTATTCTGTAATTATGTGGCATGATACCACACCCAGTAACATTATCCTGACACCGGGCCAACCAGTCCTGCAACTACCCTTATATGCTGAGTGCCAAGCAAGGGAGCTAAAACAGTACCATTTTTTTATGACTTTGGTATGTCGCGACCGGGGATCAAACTCACAACCTCCCGCACCCGAGGCAGACTCTCTAACCAGTAAAAAATTATAATAACTCATGTTAAATTACACAAGAAATACAACGTCACAAACTCTACATTTTAATGAGTTACTTGCAAAGAATTTACTTTTTGACCCCACATGACCCAAATTCAAACTTGTCCAAGATTTTGCGGAAACAAACATTCTGACCAAGTTTCATGAAGATTGGGCCAAAAATGTGGCCTCTAGAGTGTAATCAAGGTTTTTATAAGATTTTACCTTGTGACCTACCTTCTGACCCCATATGACCCAATTTTGAAATTGTCCAAGATTTTGCGGAAACAAACATTCTGACCAAGTTTCATGAAGATTGGGCCAAAAATGTGGCCTCTAGAGTGTTACCAAGGTTTTTATAAGATTTGACCTCATGACCTACTTTTTGACCCCATATGACCCAATTTCGAACTTGTCCAAGACTTTGGAAACAAAAAGATTGGGCCAAAAATGTGGCCATTTGAACTTGCCCAAGATTCTGACCAGGTTCACGATTGAGCCAAAAATGTGGCCTCCAGAGTGTTAACAAGGTTTTTATAAAATCTGACCTCGTGACCTACTTTTTGACCCCATATGACCCAATTTCGAACTTGTCTAAGATTTTATGGAGACAAACATTCTGACCAAGTTTCATGAAGACTTGGCCAAAAATATGCCTCTAGGGTGTTAACAAGCCAAATTGTTGATGATGAACGCCAGACGAAGGTCGATCACAAATGCTCACCTTAAGCATGTTGTGCTCAGGTGAGCTAAAAACTGAACGAAATAAATGAGAGACAAAAAAAACAAAAAAACTGTATTTCTGACATTTTCTTGTGAAAACTTTATCAATTGTATATTTTTTTGCAATTTTTTAATACAATCTTGTTCCCTTTTTAAGAATGCCTCCTTTTTAAAACTGATTTAATATAACCCAAGCAATTTGAGTTAAGAATTCATCTATTTTTTTTATCAATTAAAACATATCAGGCAGAAATATAAGAAGATTCATTTTGGAACCCATGTAATATGACCCACATTATAGCAACACTAATCTGTTCTACCATGACTTGGGGCATTGCGTAACTATCAGTTTCAAAACTTTTAATTACTCAGAAACGATTTTTACATTTTAACCCTTTCCCTCATAGAGGACACTATAAAAAGACCTATGCGAACAGCATAAAACCAGATCAGCCTGCGAGTAACTCGCAGGCTGATCAGGTTTTATGCTGTTCGCTGCTCCTCAGTGGTCTGGAAATGAGGACTTTATAATTAAATTTGGTAAGGTTTAACTGTGGTTTTCTGCAGATCAGGCTTTATGTGGTACCTACTGAGTGTGTCAAAATGAGTCTATATGAGGGAAAGGGTTAAGGTGCTCAAGTTATTATTTTTTTTATGTGAACTTTAATCTTTCAAAACTTTAATATGAGTAAATTCATGAATGTGAATCTGATGTACAATTGATCAATCTGATTTTGAAAATATATTTAAAACTTCCAATCCATTTTATTACAGAATTAAATCTCTTTAAAACTGTATAATCAGACTTGAAAAAGGCAATTGTCGCAAATGATTTTCTTTAAAATCCAATTAATATTTCTCAGATTGCAAATGAGTCAAGCACAAGACAGTTACTTTAAAGCCTGGTAAAGTTTCTTAAACTGAAAGGAATTCTCTGTCTGAACAGATTTAATTTCCATCTCCTTATTGATCAGTAGTGAACAGTATGAAACCATATCAGTCGATAATTGGACAGAAAAGGGTAAAGCCAGTATGAAAATGCCAACTGAAAGTCTGAAGCAACTTTGTGTCACAACCAAGGAGACAATAATATTTAAGTGTAATTTACCACCATAACTCTCAAATTGAGTAAGGAGCCGAATTCATAAAGCTCCTTAGGAAAAAAATTACCTTAGTTTCTAAGATTTTCCTTCAAATCTCAGATTTACCTTGGTTATTCAGGATTTACTTTAGTCTTATTGATATATAAAACACCTTAGGAGATTTATTTCATTTAGGAACTTTATGAATATGACCCCTGAACTTCAGTCTTTGATATGACTCCTTTTTCCGGTGCAGAGTAGCTCCTTTATGAATATGTAATTGTGGGAATGTCAACTTTTGACTATTAATGTTTTTATCAAGGGCTCAAGTTTTGTATGCTAGTGAGAACCTTGGCATGCTAGCATTCAAGGCTCTCCTCTGACTATGGAGGCAGGGTTTTGACTCTTGCAATATTAGAAATGGTGCCTTTTGACCACTGAAAATTAATGGTCAAGGGTCAAACTTACAGTAAAATAAGAAAGTAAAGATCCAACATCTCTCCAACTAAATTATTCTTTTTACAATTCTGGAACATTCTAGCCAACGAGTTTCACAAAATAAAGAAAGCCCTGGTAATTACAGAGCTCACAATTAGGGAATGCTGATACTGCTTGTTTTTTGGAATCTGGAATGAATAAGCTTGTGTTATTCATACAAACATCATCAAATACTATTGAATTCCCCAGCATATAAGTACACCAGACCAGTAACAAAACCAAGATCAAACCACCAGATCTGCCCTCAGAATGATGATCCAAGCTCTATGTACACTGCCCTAAGTACACAGACCTATTTCCAGAATTGAATCAGCTTCTTAATTTTTATTGATTAGTTTGAACCAGTCTACTGCACTAAGATTCCTGATAAACTGAAGCTGTAGTGCACAGCAGTACAGGTACATGGCTGCATTCCTTAGCTAAGCATGATTTTCATGTATATTTAAAAACACATTCTTTTTCTTTGATAATGGTTATCAGTCAGCCATACAGTGACGCAGTGTTGGAGCTGAGACTTCTGGAAAAAGAAATTTTCTTACCATGATATAATTGGTACTTACCCAGGGGTTCGACATTAACTTTTTTGAGAGCTGGACCAGTGGTCCAGTAAGTTAGAAAACCTACTAGACCTGACCTTAACTGAACTAGACTGAAGTGTAAAACACATACATGACATACTTAGATCAATATACTTACTTCGAAAAAATTTTTTTTCATGTTTACCGTTAGAAAGGAATAAATGTCTACAAAGACAATACTAGAATTACTCTTGTGTTACATGCTTTTCATTAACATTGCATGAACACCTTGGTAGTACCTACATGGAAATCCCCAAATATGCGAGTTCCGGATAATGTCTCTTGTTTAATGATTTTCAAGCAATTCCGTTTAAAGCAAAATGATCTGTTTCCTGTCATCTATTCATACAGTTTCTTTGATTCCTCTTTATCTTTTTCGTTCATTACTGACATTGTCTTTTTTGTCGGATGAAAAGACTGATTGTTTGACATCGAATCGTAAAAAGGTCTATTGTTGTTATACATGGGATCCCAGCATAATAAAAAGATCAGCGTTCATGCATTAACTATCATCTCTAGCATTTTTAAATTATATTTTATTCATTATAATACGAAGATTTTGTAAACATTATAAAATGAAAAGTTAGATAAGAAATAAGCATTCTTAGCTTAGTATTACGACATTTAACTTGGCAAGTGCGTTGGGGAAACAGCCTCGTTCTGAAAAACAAACCAATGAGTGAACACATGTCAAGGTTGTTACTGGAAATGCTGCTAAATATAGCACACACAGGTTTTCCAAGAAACTGTTTCAAAAGGGGTCAATAGTTTGACCAATACAGTCATTCGTGTGCTTTTGATATGTCAATAGGTAAAATTTCTGCGAACTTTGACCAATTAAGAACACGACCAGTCGGTCATGTTAGCATAGGACCTAGCTGGACCGGACCATCAATCGACTAGTGAATGTCGTTTGGTCGGGCCTTAATGTCGAACCTGCTTACATAAAGTAGACCAGTTACTACTATTTACAATCCAGTACCAAGTTTAATACTTTCTTCATCATTAAAAAAAGAAATATGAGTGTCAGTGTGTGTTTTGGTATATAATTTTAAAAAGCATAAAGTTTTAAAATAAGAGTTACATTTTGAGGGCTGTTTTGCAGAATAATGAAAAATGTTAAGTTTGGATGCACAGTAATCAAATCTAGAAGGCCATAGGCCTGAGCCACGTTATTAATTACAAAGCATCTAAATGCAAAAATGTGCATTATTATGCAATATAGAACAAAAATGAAATTCTTTTTCCATTTTAATACATTAATACTAAACTGTAAAGTTTTGAAATTATATGAATGTGTCAGTTTATTTCATCACGCTTTACAATAGGTCTCATATGACGTAATATAACATACATTACTTTTTTAAATGTTTGACATATGCAATTATATCAGAAAATAATCAATGCACATCATCACTGAGCAAAAGCAACACTTTTTTTCCAGATTGGACTCATCGGATTTAAGACTTCCTCCAAACAGATGAGGAAAATAAAATGATGAATAACAAAATAACTTTCTACAATGAAAAGGTAACACATTTAGAATTTGTTATCCCCAGCCCAGTGTAATTAAAACTACCAATTTATGAGTCAGTAAAATAAACAAGTACAGAAAATTCAAGCCAGTGTATATTTATATACAACTAAAAATTTACTATAGAAAACTTATTGTTCAATGCATATCAGAAAACTTGAATGATTTAGTACAATAATTAAAAAATCAGCTTATGAAACTTATTACCCAAAATAACCAAAACTAGCTAAGATCTATCTCAGATGGTAAATCAGTTATTACCCTTGCTACATTGCTACTGTCTTAATGAATATTACATGTGATTATGAATCAACTCTGTGAAGCGATTTTAAAGATGAATCTGTTAAGAAAATAAAAAAGGAATATCGAACGGACGCAACGCTCCCCATATAGCCCCCCCCGATCAAACACTTGCTTTCAGATATAATGTATCTAACAACTGAAAATGATAATCCTCAAAAGCAAATCCATCAAATACACTTAGTCTAGTAAATGGGATTTCACTAAGTGACCCTCAACAAATTTTGAGTAGTGTAACAAGTGCACCACATGTGAATGTCAATGGTCATCTTTTAAGAGTTATTTGGTTATTTTTTTGTTGTTGTTGTTTTCAAAAGGGAGATAAATTTTTATGTGAAGTTTGATGACAGAAGCTTTAATAGTTTAGAAGTTATAGCCAAGGGTTAAAGTTTTTCATGACGACAACAGTGACGACAATACTTCCACTCTGTTTCTTAGAAAAACAAACTTAAACTTATGGATTCAAGCTTCTTTTTATAACAGCAAGTATTAACCTAAAGTTGATACAATAACTGAAGTATGTAGAGCAAATTTACCATGCATGTAGATTAAATCCTTGCAATGAAAATCCTGACAATGAACTGATTCTATGATCTATCTAGAAAAGAAGATACCTAATTATGCCCCCAAGATTTAAAAAAAGGTATGGAAAAGCCGAGACGTCAAAATTCAAAGAGCTGTTTACTATCAGTTAACATCTTGCACCCCTGTTGTGAGTACGCATGACTGCACATTTTACACAGGCGAGTGAGCTCAAACATAAATACATAATGCCCCTGTTTGATATAGCTAGCTGTCAGCAGCGTAAACACGCAATTTCTTATTCAGACAAATGCTGAATACACATTTATTCAGGCATAAATATGGCCGACTTCCATCATGTTTTACCAACATTAACCCATTATCTCATACTTACTCATTTTAAGGTATTGAAAAAAAGAGTAGACCCAGATCAGACAGTCTCTTTTAACTCTCTGAACAGGGTCTCCTATGTTTACACAAATTATTGTAGCTTTGATATTACAAAGTCTGCACAGCAAAGTCCAGTACTTCATGTCCAAGTAACCATAATAATATAATGTTCCAGTAAGCTAATATACATTATGAATGTGTATCTTTTGGGTCATAAATCAATATTCATGAATTAAAGGGTTAAAGCAGTCCCCCACCCCAAGATAATTAAATACTAACCATTAATAATACATACAAACTCCGAAATTTGATATATCCCTAGTGAACTGGAAACTATTTCTCATTTTCTGTTTTGTTCCAACCAAAGTCAAGCAACACTGTACAGTCTTCCTGTTTTCTACCCAAACTTAAGGTCTTCTACTTTTTCAGAACAGTACACGTTTATATATTTATCATGTCCACATTTTTCACTTCAAATAGCTTCTGTTCTATTCTGTAATTATGTGGCATGATACCACACCCAGTAACATTATCCTGACACCGGGCCAACCAGTCCTGCAACTACCCTTATATGCTGAGTGCCAAGCAAGGGAGCTATAACAGTACCATTTTTTTTATGACTTTTGTATGTCGCGACCGGGGATCAAACCCACGACCTCCCGCACCCGAGGCAGACTCTCTAACCAGTAAAAAATTATAATAACTCATGTTAAATTACACAAGAAATACAACGTCACAAACTCTACATTTTAATGAGTTACTTGCAAAGAATTTACTTTTTGACCCCACATGACCCAAATTCAAACTTGTCCAAGATTTTGCGGAAACAAACATTCTGACCAAGTTTCATGAAGATTGGGCCAAAAATGTGGCCTCTAGAGTGTAATCAAGGTTTTTATAAGATTTTACCTTGTGACCTACCTTCTGACCCAACATAACCCAATTTCGAACTTGTCCAAGACTTTACGGAAACAAACATTCTGACTATGATTCATGAAGATTGGGCCAAAAATGTGGCCTCTAGAGTGTTAACAAAGTTTTATAAATGTGACCTCTGACCTACTTTTTGACCCAATACCCCAATTTGAACTTGCAAGATTCTGACCAGTTCAGATTGCCAAAAATTGCCTCAGGTTTTTTTTATAAAATCTGACCTCGTGACCTACTTTTTGACCCCATATGACCCAATTTCGAACTTGTCTAAGATTTTATGGAGACAAACATTCTGACCAAGTTTCATGAAGACTTGGCCAAAAATATGCCTCTAGGGTGTTAACAAGCCAAATTGTTGATGATGAACGCCAGACGAAGGTCGATCACAAATGCTCACCTTAAGCATGTTGTGCTCAGGTGAGCTAAAAACTGAACGAAATAAATGAGAGACAAAAAAAACAAAAAAACTGTATTTCTGACATTTTCTTGTGAAAACTTTATCAATTGTATATTTTTTTGCAATTTTTTAATACAATCTTGTTCCCTTTTTAAGAATGCCTCCTTTTTAAAACTGATTTAATATAACCCAAGCAATTTGAGTTAAGAATTCATCTATTTTTTTTATCAATTAAAACATATCAGGCAGAAATATAAGAAGATTCATTTTGGAACCCATGTAATATGACCCACATTATAGCAACACTAATCTGTTCTACCATGACTTGGGGCATTGCGTAACTATCAGTTTCAAAACTTTTAATTACTCAGAAACGATTTTTACATTTTAACCCTTTCCCTCATAGAGGACACTATAAAAAGACCTATGCGAACAGCATAAAACCAGATCAGCCTGCGAGTAACTCGCAGGCTGATCAGGTTTTATGCTGTTCGCTGCTCCTCAGTGGTCTGGAAATGAGGACTTTATAATTAAATTTGGTAAGGTTTAACTGTGGTTTTCTGCAGATCAGGCTTTATGTGGTACCTACTGAGTGTGTCAAAATGAGTCTATATGAGGGAAAGGGTTAAGGTGCTCAAGTTATTATTTTTTTTTATTTTTTTTCCTAATACCATGCAGTAAATGCTTGATCATTTATATTAGCTTATGCTTCATGAATGTGAATCTGATGTACAATCTGATCAATCTGATTTTGAAATTCTTTAAATTCTACAAATGATTTTCTTTAAAATCCAATTAATATTTCTCAGATTGCAAATGAGTCAAGCACAAGACAGTTACTTTAAAGCCTGGTAAAGTTTCTTAAACTGAAAGGAATTCTCTGTCTGAACAGATTTAATTTCCATCTCCTTATTGATCAGTAGTGAACAGTATGAAACCATATCAGTCGATAATTGGACAGAAAAGGGTAAAGCCAGTATGAAAATGCCAACTGAAAGTCTGAAGCAACTTTGTGTCACAACCAAGGAGACAATAATATTTAAGTGTAATTTACCACCATAACTCTCAAATTGAGTAAGGAGCCGAATTCATAAAGCTCCTTAGGAAAAAAATTACCTTAGTTTCTAAGATTTTCCTTCAAATCTCAGATTTACCTTGGTTATTCAGGATTTACTTTAGTCTTATTGATATATAAAACACCTTAGGAGATTTATTTCATTTAGGAACTTTATGAATATGACCCCTGAACTTCAGTCTTTGAATGATATGACTCCTGTTTTCCGGTTGGCAGAGTAGCTCCTTTATGAATATGTAATTGTGGGAATGTCAACTTTTGACTATTAATGTTTTTATCAAGGGCTCAAGTTTTGTATGCTAGTGAGAACCTTGGCATGCTAGCATTCAAGGCTCTCCTCTGACTATGGAGGCAGGGTTTTGACTCTTGCAATATTAGAAATGGTGCCTTTTGACCACTGAAAATTAATGGTCAAGGTCAAACTTACAGTAAAATAAGAAAGTAAAGATCCAACATCTCTCCAACTAAATTATTCTTTTTACAATTCTGGAACATTCTAGCCAACGAGTTTCACAAAATAAAGAAAGCCCTGGTAATTACAGAGCTCACAATTAGGGAATGCTGATACTGCTTTGTTTTTGGAATCTGGAATGACTAAGCTTGTGTTATTCATACAAACATCATCAAATACTATTGAATTCCCCAGCATATAAGTACACCAGACCAGTAACAAAACCAAGATCAAACCACCAGATCTGCCCTCAGAATGATGATCCAAGCTCTATGTACACTGCCCTAAGTACACAGACCTATTTCCAGAATTGAATCAGCTTCTTAATTTTTATTGATTAGTTTGAACCAGTCTACTGCACTAAGATTCCTGATAAACTGAAGCTGTAGTGCACAGCAGTACAGGTACATGGCTGCATTCCTTAGCTAAGCATGATTTTCATGTATATTTAAAAACACATTCTTTTTCTTTGATAATGGTTATCAGTCAGCCATACAGTGACGCAGTGTTGGAGCTGAGACTTCTGGAAAAAGAAATTTTCTTACCATGATATAATTGGTACTTACCCAGGGGTTCGACATTAACTTTTTTGAGAGCTGGACCAGTGGTCCAGTAAGTTAGAAAACCTACTAGACCTGACCTTAACTGAACTAGACTGAAGTGTAAAACACATACATGACATACTTAGATCAATATACTTACTTCGAAAAAATTTTTTTTTCATGTTTACCGTTAGAAAGGAATAAATGTCTACAAAGACAATACTAGAATTACTCTTGTGTTACATGCTTTTCATTAACATTGCATGAACACCTTGGTAGTACCTACATGGAAATCCCCAAATATGCGAGTTCCGGATAATGTCTCTTGTTTAATGATTTTCAAGCAATTCCGTTTAAAGCAAAATGATCTGTTTCCTGTCATCTATTCATACAGTTTCTTTGATTCCTCTTTATCTTTTTCGTTCATTACTGACATTGTCTTTTTTGTCGGATGAAAAGACTGATTGTTTGACATCGAATCGTAAAAAGGTCTATTGTTGTTATACATGGGATCCCAGCATAATAAAAAGATCAGCGTTCATGCATTAACTATCATCTCTAGCATTTTTAAATTATATTTTATTCATTATAATACGAAGATTTTGTAAACATTATAAAATGAAAAGTTAGATAAGAAATAAGCATTCTTAGCTTAGTATTACGACATTTAACTTGGCAAGTGCGTTGGGGAAACAGCCTCGTTCTGAAAAACAAACCAATGAGTGAACACATGTCAAGGTTGTTACTGGAAATGCTGCTAAATATAGCACACACAGGTTTTCCAAGAAACTGTTTCAAAAGGGGTCAATAGTTTGACCAATACAGTCATTCGTGTGCTTTTGATATGTCAATAGGTAAAATTTCTGCGAACTTTGACCAATTAAGAACACGACCAGTCGGTCATGTTAGCATAGGACCTAGCTGGACCGGACCATCAATCGACTAGTGAATGTCGTTTGGTCGGGCCTTAATGTCGAACCTGCTTACATAAAGTAGACCAGTTACTACTATTTACAATCCAGTACCAAGTTTAATACTTTCTTCATCATTAAAAAAAGAAATATGAGTGTCAGTGTGTGTTTTGGTATATAATTTTAAAAAGCATAAAGTTTTAAAATAAGAGTTACATTTTGAGGGCTTTTGCAGAATAATGAAAAATGTTAAGTTTGGATGCACAGTAATCAAATCTAGAAGGCCATAGGCCTGAGCCACGTTATTAATTACAAAGCATCTAAATGCAAAAATGTGCATTATTATGCAATATAGAACAAAAATGAAATTCTTTTTCCATTTTAATACATTAATACTAAACTGTAAAGTTTTGAAATTATATGAATGTGTCAGTTTATTTCATCACGCTTTACAATAGGTCTCATATGACGTAATATAACATACATTACTTTTTTAAATGTTTGACATATGCAATTATATCAGAAAATAATCAATGCACATCATCACTGAGCAAAAGCAACACTTTTTTTCCAGATTGGACTCATCGGATTTAAGACTTCCTCCAAACAGATGAGGAAAATAAAATGATGAATAACAAAATAACTTTCTACAATGAAAAGGTAACACATTTAGAATTTGTTATCCCCAGCCCAGTGTAATTAAAACTACCAATTTATGAGTCAGTAAAAAAAAATCAGAAAATTCAAGCCAGTTTAATCAGAAAACTTGAATGATTTAGTACAATAATTAAAAAATCAGCTTATGAAACTTATTACCCAAAATAACCAAAACTAGCTAAGATCTATCTCAGATGGTAAATCAGTTATTACCCTTGCTACATTGCTACTGTCTTAATGAATATTACATGTGATTATGAATCAACTCTGTGAAGCGATTTTAAAGATGAATCTGTTAAGAAAATAAAAAAGGAATATCGAACGGACGCAACGCTCCCCATATAGCCCCCCCCGATCAAACACTTGCTTTCAGATATAATGTATCTAACAACTGAAAATGATAATCCTCAAAAGCAAATCCATCAAATACACTTAGTCTAGTAAATGGGATTTCACTAAGTGACCCTCAACAAATTTTGAGTAGTGTAACAAGTGCACCACATGTGAATGTCAATGGTCATCTTTTAAGAGTTATTTGGTTATTTTTTTGTTGTTGTTGTTTTCAAAAGGGAGATAAATTTTTATGTGAAGTTTGATGACAGAAGCTTTAATAGTTTAGAAGTTATAGCCAAGGGTTAAAGTTTTTCATGACGACAACAGTGACGACAATACTTCCACTCTGTTTCTTAGAAAAACAAACTTAAACTTATGGATTCAAGCTTCTTTTTATAACAGCAAGTATTAACCTAAAGTTGATACAATAACTGAAGTATGTAGAGCAAATTTACCATGCATGTAGATTAAATCCTTGCAATGAAAATCCTGACAATGAACTGATTCTATGATCTATCTAGAAAAGAAGATACCTAATTATGCCCCCAAGATTTAAAAAAAGGTATGGAAAAGCCGAGACGTCAAAATTCAAAGAGCTGTTTACTATCAGTTAACATCTTGCACCCCTGTTGTGAGTACGCATGACTGCACATTTTACACAGGCGAGTGAGCTCAAACATAAATACATAATGCCCCTGTTTGATATAGCTAGCTGTCAGCAGCGTAAACACGCAATTTCTTATTCAGACAAATGCTGAATACACATTTATTCAGGCATAAATATGGCCGACTTCCATCATGTTTTACCAACATTAACCCATTATCTCATACTTACTCATTTTAAGGTATTGAAAAAAAGAGTAGACCCAGATCAGACAGTCTCTTTTAACTCTCTGAACAGGGTCTCCTATGTTTACACAAATTATTGTAGCTTTGATATTACAAAGTCTGCACAGCAAAGTCCAGTACTTCATGTCCAAGTAACCATAATAATATAATGTTCCAGTAAGCTAATATACATTATGAATGTGTATCTTTTGGGTCATAAATCAATATTCATGAATTAAAGGGTTAAAGCAGTCCCCCACCCCAAGATAATTAAATACTAACCATTAATAATACATACAAACTCCGAAATTTGATATATCCCTAGTGAACTGGAAACTATTTCTCATTTTCTGTTTTGTTCCAACCAAAGTCAAGCAACACTGTACAGTCTTCCTGTTTTCTACCCAAACTTAAGGTCTTCTACTTTTTCAGAACAGTACACGTTTATATATTTATCATGTCCACATTTTTCACTTCAAATAGCTTCTGTTCAGACTATTCAGTTTACCTTTGTCGTCATTATGGTAAAGTATCCCTCTGACACAGATTTAAATCAATTACTATGCAACTCTGAACTTGCTATACTGTCACCTTCAATGAAACAGACATGACTGAAGTAGACAGTAGGTGGATCAAGAGATAAATGGACACAGTAATGAGACACTTAATGTGCGTTTTAACATTTATACGTGGGGACACTGGGGGTAAATGCCAAAAGAGGTCTCCCTACCATGATAGATAGCCACTGGCTCTGTTAAGAACAGGATCTGCGTAAATGACCTCTCTATTTCATATCATCTTCATACTTGGTGCAATTAAGCTTCCCAAAAACATTTTACAGTATAACATGCTATCACTATCAGCTACCTCATTTTACATAACTAGTAGAGTGAGTTGGTCTATAAACTTTCTTTGTAACATCTTTGTATCCAGACTTTAAAACATGTACTATACTAACCAAACCTGCTTGAACAGTCCATCAATATCGACTATTTTTGCTCTTATTTGTTATCCTATCTTGTGACTTTGTTTCAAAAAATAAAATAAAATTACACTAAATGACTGAGAATGAGGTGTTATTATTAGATGTACAATAAAGAAACTTTTTCCCGATGAATCTGAAAATTTAAGAAAAATAAAATAACGAAAAATGGCACTAGAACTCATAATGCCAGATTTGGAGGTACCGCTGATGAAATAATCACAGATTTGTGTCAGTGCCATACATTGGTAGAAAAGAATGATAAGTTTTGACAGGTCTTTTAGCCTAATATTAAGGTGACAGGTCACAGGTTTGAATATTGCTAAAAGGTTAGATTGTGTCAACTAATGACATTCTCAATATTTGCAAACATTCCATTGAAATTCTTTCAGGCAATTTTTTTGTTCTTTTCTACAAATTAATGGTTATATATTATATTTATATGTATATTCAATTTTATATAAGAAAAAATATGTCAGGCCTTTAAAAATAGCTTTTTAGTAAAGTTGATCAGTTAAAACTACTGATATACTAAGAGTGTGCTTGGTAATGCGCTGCTGCCCTTTATCTGTCATAGTACCCATTATTGAAGAATGTAACCAATAATATTAAAAAGAGTGAAAAGTCATTTCAGACATTTGAAGGAAATTTGAAAGGGGGGGGGGGGGGGGGGGTGCATTGTCTCCCCTTTCTTTATCAACTGCTCTAAAGTATGTTCATTCATTTGAATAAATTCAGTGCACTGTTTCTCTCCCCTAAATCATCTGTTAACTTTATCTTGTGTCACTAAGTGTCATAAGTAATGATGAAATGCTAAAACTTTTTTTAAATTCCATTACCAATCACTCTGACCAAAAGAGTTTTTGATTTGATATACTAATACATGTATTCAAGAATATAATGAACTTCATGTGGCAGAACAATTTGCAGCATTTTCTAGGTTTTTTTATTTCATTGCCCTATAAATCTTTCTATTTACTGGGAAAATTATCGTTTAGCTAGCAAAATAAGGGCATTTTTTTTTATTAGGGGCCATTCATGGGTGTTTTACCCTCTGAAAATTCATTAGAAATCCAGTGACTGGGATGAGAGGGTGTCATGTGCCAAAGTCACATTTAAACAGAAAATGTCACATCAAAATGTCATTTTAAAATCATAAATGCCCAATGCATTTTGTGAAAAAAAAATCCAAAACTACTGGTATGCCAAATGTCACGCTGAGAAACATTTTTTCCAAGACGATGAAAGCCATGCAGTTTTCCCAAAATGTTCTATATACCCCAGGATTTCTATTTCCCAAATATTTAGAATATAAGGCTTTTTTACAAATAAAAAATGCGTTCAAACATTTGATAAAAAAACAAAACAAAAAAACAACAACAATCAAACAGCCTTAAGACCACTAATTTTACAAAAATAAAACTGCAACCTGCTTGATGCCTTGAATAATTTTAATAATTATAAGACAGCTGCAATATGGAACATAAACATTATTAACTAAATAAATTTAGCAGAGAACTAAGAACTTAAGAAGGCACGGTGACATTTATACCAAATGTCACATGAAGAGAAAATTTGTAGTACTCTCAGCATACTGAAATAGATTTATGGCCACTGAATTAATTGCTACAAAGATTGATATACAATGATGTAAGGGTTGCAGGCTATGGAAATGACAGGTAAAACGATGACAAAAAAATCAACACACACACACACATATTTCTACGTGGAGGTAACAAGCAATGATCATCATTGAATCATTTACTCCATACGTGATACCGTTCGTTGATTTGTTTCCTGAAATATCAGATGAAAACAGGTTTCGTTGGTTGACGAGGATAAAATCTACGTTTTCAAGATAAACAATCATACTGTCGGAAATGATATTGTCAAACTGACAAATGAACTATCGCACATTAGCTTGTATTTGATGTTGTCATTTGTTTTCGCGACAAGGAGCAGTTTACGGATAAAGAAACGTCATTTTAATAGTCTATGATGGTTGTGAATTTAAATTGCAAACTTCATTGTAGTATTATGTTACCTAGTAGGTCGTCGTCTAGTTACATATCCACAATTTGACATAAACACCACTATCGGTTCTTCTTCGTAGTGTATCTTGATATTTGTCGGCCATTTGTAAAATGATAACTTATTGGTATTCATACGCGTGATTTTAATGACAGCATATTAAACTAAATGGTATGAGTGCTTAAATCATGACTAGAAAATAATTCATATAAAAAACTCAGCTCTTAATAAATTGAAAACCTGGATATCAGTATAATGTTATGAAATCTTTTTTGTTTCGCAGACTATAATCTTTCATGGAACTACTTTTTTACCATCTAACTATATCCGGATTCATGGTCATGAGTTTATCACGTTACCCATGATACGTATTTAACTTAAAGCAAAATTAAACTGCAAATATTCATTTATGCATGCAAATAAATGCACGTATGTAATACATAGTCCCTGCCTGAAATGAAGGTCTAAATCTATTACATTTGTATAAATACTTGATATATTTTATACAAACTGGTATGCTGCCCCCTCCCCTTTTTGTTTTTATGTTTATGTTTTAATGGACGGCTTATAATAAGCATAATATCCCCCTTTCTTTCCCTTTTCTATTTTTTTCTTCAAATTTTAACATAACCTGTCTTTGCACAAATATTCTTATTAAAGAGAATGACCTCTCTTTTTAGGGAGTCAAACCCGAATGGTCACTATCAAAAAAGAAAGAAAAACTAAGCAATTTAATAAGCCTATACGTACACCTCTATGCAAAATCTACAAAATTCACCGTCCCGTTTCATTTTTTTATCCAAAGGTATCATTTTCAGAGATGAATAAAAAAATAAATAAATAAATATTATGAAATACCCTCTTTACGAAAAATGTTTTGCTATTGATTATAAACAAATAATATAATTCGGAAAACAAATCCTGATTGTTTCAACTAAGAATACTTGAAATATGCAATAAATTCTTCCCATACCAAACCCATCTTACACACTGATGTAATATATTTTATTGTTGTTTTTTCTTTTCTTTTGTTTTTGATATTCAAAATAGGCTTTATCGCTAAAATCTATGTAACTGAGAGACATACTTTGAAGTTTACATGAATTTTCTACGAAGCAGATCTATTTCGGTTGATCTTGCCAAATTAAAAAGACTTTTACTGAGTGATTCTGATTTTTTTAGTCTTTCAATATACCAGGGATTCTATATAACAGGTACCATATTTGTTATTAAATTTAGCATAATTAATCAAATAAATACCTATACAAATTATAGAAATAAAAAAAATACTTTCTAAACCTGATTTGTGTGATACAGATATAATGACCAACAAGTAGAATAGAAAGGAAAAGGTTGACAACTATTGGGATTCGAACCTATAACCCCCCGTTTCAAGGCATTTGATAGTATTTTTTGCCTATCTATGGATGTGAGTGACTACCTTAAAAAACTAAATTTTCCTCCCCAGATACCCTTCAGAATGCATCTCCATCACACACAAAAGAAACATTTTTCTTTCCGGAGGAGCATGCCCCGGACCAAACTCCACACAGTGATCTCCCTTGTACGCTCACTTAGCAAAAAGAATCACTGCCGTCACATAGTACGGTGGCATAAAGGGGACGTGGAAGATATTTTTATATTACGTGAGCACGTAGTAGCTATTTCGTCCCACCACTTGGTTTTAATTCATTACCATCAGTCACATTCTTGCATGGGGAGATATATCCCAAAGCAAATACCTGCGGCATGCTTTTGCAGTTGCCTGTTTTTAAAGAATATGAACGGTTTAAATCCCATATGGTGTTTGGGATTTCAAATTCACCAGAATTTGGATTAGCATGGTTATTTTATCAAGATGAAAAGTAATTTAACATAATATTTCTGAAACAAATGTCTGGATATCAAAGTGTTTGAATCACTCAAATACACTTTTTTTTTCACTCTTAAGATCTTTATTTCTTTAACAAATCTAGATTTAACTTCAAGACAATGTTAATGTCCATGAGATAAAATATTTGAAATCAGTGTTCATGGCTGTAATATTTAAATGAATATTGGTATATCTGATCTGTAAGTCTTAGAATTATTTCCTTTGAATTATTGAAGCTAAATTTTCACTTTATATTCTCTCCTCGTTCATTCACATCATTTTAACTCACTTAATTAGAAGCAATGTTTATGGCTACAAGGCCTCAACTAAATTTAATTATATTTAAAATATTATATTAAATATTTTACAGTTTCAGACTCTATCAATTTCATTTATCAAGCATAAGGGCAGTGAGGTCCAGTCATAGGTTACCATTATATGACAATGGAACTGAATTTTGGGAGTTCAAACACCAATTTAGGCAAGAATCTGTCATAGCCTTACACGGTTCAAGTAATGGCCAAATCCAAGAACTACTGACAAAGAACTTTTTAATTAAATAGATGCTTAAACTAATAAGCAATCTTTTTGGAACTTTAAACTTTGGTGGCATAAGATGGATATATAATGATAACCATTGTGTGCAATCTTGATAGCTTCTGGATGCATACGCAGTAGCTATCACTTGCACAAGTGATAACTATGTCTAAGCATACGATAACCTTATTTACCACACGCAAACGCAATAACTACTGCATGTGAATATTGTAGCTACTGCATGCATATGCGAAAGCTACTGCATGCGAACACAGTGGTTATTACATGGGGCGTGATATAAAAATTATCTTCCATGTCTCTTTGATGCCACTATTTTATATTAATTTAATGGTGCAATTATACAAGGAAAATATATGATATGCAAAAAGGGGGGAGGGGGGGGGGGGGGGCATTTTTACGACTTCACCAGTCCCTATAATATACTTATTTTTGCTAACAACGGTGTAATAGTCACCCATTTCATTTTATATGTTGATTGTAAGTTGTGTAAAATCTAGTTTACAAAAGCTGCTATTTACTATTTCTCTTCTTCGAGCATTTGTGAAAAGTGCTTTAACATGTATAGATGGATAGTTTTTCATGTAGCTTGTTGCTTATGAAGATGTACCAACACGCAAACTAAGACTGTAAACATTGTTAATGTTTGTTGTATTAAAAGCTTCATATAATTTTATTGTTCTGATTGCAACAATATACAAGTCATTTCCATTTGTAAATTTTATTAAAAGTTTCATTTTACTAGTATTTACTTAATCAGATGTTAGTATTGTTTTTAGTAATCCTACAACCTTTAACATCCCTAGTGACATACAGAGCTGGATCCAGGAGTTCGGGTTAGGGGGCGTATTTAAAAAAAAAAAATACAGGCAGTAACAATGCAATCGGCTTGCCGTTTTGCCAGGGCCGTTATAAGGGTGTAGTTCCGGTTGGACTAGGCATCTTGGGGAATTCCTGTGCGATTTTTTTTTTAAATTAAAAGCTTTAGAAAACTACAAAACTAGTGTAAAACTACTACGTGCGCACGTAATAACTACTACGTGCGCACGTAAAGCTACTACGTGCGCACGTAATTTAAAAAATATACCATGTCACCTTTATGCCACCGTACAAATGCCACGTGATGATGGTAGGCTTACAAAATGGCGAATGTTTATTTTTATAGATCTTCATGCACAGAAAAAGTTATTTTCTAAACAGATTATTTTTTACCTCAAGGCGATAATTGATGTTTATTTAAGAAAATATACTAAGGAAAATGCCACTCGCTTTAAAATAAAAAGAATTCGAAAAAATTAGGAATAACTTAACGGTTATTTTCATTTTTTTTTAAATATATTTATTTGTTATCATTTTTTATTTATGTCATCATAAATGAATGAGAGAAAACTAAGCTGATACATAGAAACAGTTCTTTTAACAATTAAAAAAATATATATAATATATCAGAAATCCTGATAAATGCCACTCGTGGTGGCACCCAGTTCAAGCATCCTGGATCCGGCCCTGTTTTACCTTCGCAAAGCCATGTTTGGGAATAAATACTGTGCAATAGTATTTAACTACAATTGTATTTAAAAAAAATGACGGGGTAGTAAAAGGGGACGGGGCAGACTGGCGTAAAAAATTAATTAATAAGTGCCCCCCCCCCCCCCCCTCAAAAAAAAAGGATTGTTACACTAATAAGTGCCCCCCCCCCCCCCCAAAAAAAAAAAAAAAAGTGACTTGTGTACACTATCAATTTGTGAATGCTTTGAATAGTCATCAGTTTTAGACTCAACATTGTAAAAGACAGTTTTGTTTACATCTAAGGAAAAAATCACTTTAAACAAATTTTGTCAAATATGTTGAAGGGAATGCCGGGTATATGCTGTATTAGGTTCGAACTTGGTAATCTTGACTGTCTAATTGTCGATCTGGAAGCAGCCTTCACACACAGACTTCCAAGATAAAAAAAATCAGGCGCACGTTTTAGGGTCGGGCGGTTGCAGAAGGTTTTGAACCCCTTCTACGTGTTGATTTTTGGGAACATTTTTTTTTTCAAATGTTAAATCAGTGACAAAACAAACAATATTCAGTAATAAAAGATGTTGCTATTTAATATAAAATCTTTAATATTCGTTTTATATTGTATAAATTGTATTTTCTGTGCATTAGCATTTCATATTCATCGACTTATCAGTAATATTGCTCAATGAATGATTACCTGGATTTGATTTGAATTAGTGATCATGCATAATCTAAATATACATTGTCCCAAAATATGGATTGTCCCAAAATTTGGCAGATTGAAATTTGCAAATTCTTTCATTTCAGATTCATGTTGTTTTTTTTTATAAATTTAAAATACACCAGGGTATCTATATTAAGAGACCATGAATACACATACATGTAGATTATATTCGTAAATATTAAAAAGTGAACATGATGATGTATCGGCCTACTGTTTGTATTTATTCCTTTCAGGAAAAATATTTAGAGGAGTTAGTTTCATCAGAGATGTGAAAACCTAGAGGGATAAGCAGCTCTAAAAATAGAAAATTATCATACGTATACCCAGACTTCTTTGCGCGCGCTCGGCTGTTTTCGGTTGTTTACGTAATCGTCGATTTTTGCTCTCTCGATTTATTTTGGCGATATTCGTTAATATATAGTTTGTGGGCAACGCATTGGCAGAGATGTGAATACCTAGATATGATATAGCTTCGTGGCATCGGTAGCTTATTCTTTAGACATGATTAAACTGGTCGTTAAATGTACTAATTTTGAGGGAAGGGAACATAATGAAAAAAGTCGTATCAGGATGTTTACTTATAAAAATATTGATAATATTGACATAAAGTTCGAGGTTATGAGAAACGTTATTAAACGTTTTATATACCTTCATAATCTAATTCCTCTTATTTTCCATTAAAATTCTGTCTCTGTGTTTATTTCCACAGAGAACATGTTAAAGAGGAAAATCCCTAACATATTTACTGATAAGAATAAAGTCCATTGTTTGGTATGATTATGAAATTTCCTGTTTGAGGTCAATCAGGGGGTGTTAATTGATCCGTGTGTTTGCGGAGATGCCTAATTGGATGTGCTATTTAATGGCATGATTTATGGCCCTGGGTATGACATATTGTCAAATCTCAACACATACATACATACATCTTTATTGGCAAATCGACATGACTGTCTTTGGCCATTTACAAGATAGGGAAATATGGCAAAGACATAAGCATAACGTATTACATATACAGTATATCAAAAGCAATGTACAAGATCAGAAACAGTGAAATATTTTGTTGCATAACATACAACACTATGTTTATAAAAAGATTTAAAAGACTTGGGAAATCAGAGACAATTTTTTTCTTACATCAAAAGCACGAGATAGAAATCTTGACAGATTCAGCAAGTTTGGTTCATTTGTGTTGGACATAATAGCACAAAATTTATTAATATTGGGCCAGGCTATATGACCAAAATATTTTTGTCTAATATCATCATATTTGGGACAACACAACAAAAAATGGTATTCAGATTCTACTTGCCTCATATTACATAATTTGCATATTCTATTTTCTCGAGGAATATTATTAAATCTACCAGCCTCTATTTCAAGAAAATGTGATCCTAATCTAAAAAAACTTAGCTGTTTTCTTAATTTATCATTATGAATTACCTGAAGATATTTTTCCAAACAGAAGTCTTTCTTAAATTTAGAATAAAAAGTAAATCTTGGACTTTTTATAAGGGAAGCTCTCCATTCCTGAATATATTGGTCACGTAATGTATTCTTCATTAAAATGTAATTATACTTGATATTAGGTGCAAAATCGGTCATTCTTATGTAAGAGAAACCCAAATGATCTATGATAGAGTGCATCTTAGTTGTCCAGCATGTACCTTTAATAGATTGGCATTAGTCTAAATAGCATGAATATATAGGAGAATTGTATTCACTATTTAAGATTTTAAGCCAAAACTTTATTGCCCTTTCTTTACAAATGAGACTCAATGGGAATCGTCCAAGTTCGCCATAAATAGCAGTAGTATTTGTCTGTTTTTTTATGCCAAGCAAAGATTTACAAAAACGAAGATGAAGGGAGTCTATTTCACAATAGCCACTCAAAAAAAGATGCGATGCTTACAGATGGCCGGGTTTTATAAATGTCTGTCTTGTGATGTTTTAATTTAATCGGAGTTACACGGGGTGTAATAAATGTTTCGGAAATTACATAAAGTATTGTTTAGATAATTCGCCTGAGACAAACTGATATTGTATGTGTTTGCGTTAAATAATATCGATTCCGAAAAGGCGGAAATGGCCAAAAATGCTTCATTTTTTTCTCTCAATTTATAAGAGTTCTGAAGTAATTAAAACTTCAATTTTAAAAATCGGCAATATATGTGTTTATGAATGTACCAAAATTTCTACGAGAATGGAAAAAAAAAGAATTGGCACATATGCATGTGAAGCATAAAAAGACAAAACGTGAAAGGTGGGTTTTGTTCGATTATGTATATATGTGAGTTTTAGTATTTTGTTTCATTTAAAACTTCCCGTACCTCGTTTTAGAGAGAATCAAATTTTTATCGTACTGTGTCGAGACTGTGTTGTGACATTTTATTCGAAAAAATAAGAGGAACACATGCGTCAGAAAAAGTAATGAAAGTTAAATGGAACCAAAAAAAAAACGAAGTGCATTTAATGCTGAAATTAGCTTGAAAAGTCAATAATGTATCGAAAAATGAAATGTTTTTGGCATATAACTTTAGAGACGATATGTTGACATTTCATTCGATTCATAAGAAAATAAACATGCCTCCTAATATTAAATAAAATAAAATCAAAATAAAAAAAAAACGAAGTGTATTGAATACTGAAATTAGCTTAAGAACTTCATAAGGTATCGAAAAACGCAAGATTTTAGTCTATCAATCGAATAAATTAAGATACTTAGCTATTTGAAGAGGGGCTAAATTTCGTGAGTAATTTTTAACGCTTCGCTAAACAGTGTCGACATAAGCCGATAAGAACAAGATTTTCTCAAAAACAAAGCGCTGGATTATCACATATAAGTAAAATATTAACACACATATATCTAGTTCATTTATCTCAACCCCCATTTTCAACAATTTGTCAGCCGATATTTCACGTATTTGCAAATACATTTTTGTTATTTTGTAAGATTATCGTCTCAAATTCAAGATGGCGGTCGCTCTGCAATTTTTTCCCCAGGATGCATCAAATCCAGCACACGCAATACCGAGTAACCCGCGGACATACTAGTAGAGCTTAACTGTGTGACGTCACAGTTTCCACTCCGTTTAATGGTAAAGCTGATGACATTTAGCAACACAACCCATTTCTGATAAAGTTTATTTTGCATGGCTAGCGATAGGTGTGCTTCTTCTCTGCAGTTTGCTACGGCAAAAAAATTTAAAAAAAAAATGAAAATAAATAAAATAAAAATCCCTTTAAAAAATAAAATAAAAAAACCGATAAAGACAGGATACTTGTAACTGATCAGGCCCGGATCCAGCGGGGGCCTTGCCCCCTCACCCCAGCTACCTTTGTCATACATTTTTCTAGGATTTAAAATCCCTTGATTACATCATAGTAGTGTTGTCTAGAGGAAATCCCCATCGTGGGCCCCCGTACCGAACCACCCGCATAACCACCTGACTAGCCAGATTCCTATTGTCTTATGCCCCCCTCCCCCCCCGCTGTTAATGTGCAAGTAATCTGAATCGGCAGTCGACCATGACTATGTGATAAGCATGTGTTTAGGGTACTGCGGACACGTTCACTGATTGAGAAAAATTTGCATGTCGTCTGCCAAGCGATTTAACTATTGGCAAAAATAGGCAATTACAAAAAATTGTATCACTAAAAAGTTAGATAATAACTAGCGATATAATAATATTGCTTGGGTAATTTTTTTTATACTTTAGCCTATATCTGTGCAGAGTCATGTTATTTACCAATAAAAAACACATCCGTGTTTTATATGGTGCTACCTACAATCTTTTTATGCAGCACGATGCAAGGTTAGCTTGCGAGTTCGGATCCAGCAAGAGAACTTATTAATATTAATTCATTTCAATATACCTATAAAAATGAATAAATAAAATGAAAAAGGAAAGAAAATCTCATAGATAAATAAAAGTAATTAATAAGTTTATTATTTCCTTGGCACAATGCAGTAATGAAACATTACATTTATATTTTTGTGCTCTATTTAAAAACAACAACAACATTATTGGTTATATCCTTATCAGATTTAAAATACATTAAATGAACTATTTGTTATTTCAATATTTTTTTTCAGCCGTTAGGCCGTTTATTTTCACCCTGACTTCCTGTGAAACACACAGTAATGAAGCGGAATAAAATTAGACTTTTCATTGGTTATTATATACTTTGCTAAATTCCCATTGGTAACTGTAAAATTAGTCAAAAGAAAAGAAAGGAGTTCGTTAGATCTCTATTATATCTGTGACATTCAAGCGCTTAATTGTTATAGCTGGAAGCGTCTGATTGATTCGGATTAAAGGCAGACCAAGGGCGCGCTTGATTTGCTGTTCGGAACAGAATGTGGCATTCAAATGCTCACACCACCAATGTGTCAACACCGGTCTGAATGACTAGTGCTAGCTAGTGACGTCACAGTCTCTATTTATAGAATGCTCACACCAGTGAATCCAAACTCCGCCGCAGTGGTTAACTGCTTATTTCACAAAGGTCAAGGCATTTGCCTCAGTTGTTTTTCAACGTGAAGTAGTGATAATTTTAGATTTTTTTTAAACGTGTGGCTTTCTAATATGAAAATCAAAAACTGGGAAATTATAAGAAAATGAAAATGTTTCAATTTACTTAAACTATTTCCTTATCATAGGTTAATGTATATGACTTAGAAAGTTTCTGATCATCACAAACATTTAAGGAAAAAACAAAGTGTAATATTTATGAAAGTCTGGTTCTCTTTTAAGTATCTCCCTTTATTAGTCCCCTACCGGTGTTCACACCGGAGGGAACTGTAGGTTTGCCCTCCGTCTGTCCGTCTGTCCGTCCGTCTGTCTGTCCGCTCAAATCTGGATCCCGCGATAACTTTATAACTAAGCAAGCTAACTTGATGAAACTTGGTTTATGACTAGATGCCAATGTGTAAATTATGCACTGTTTTTTTTTTTTTCGACTAAAATTGTGGTTGCTATGGTAACGGAAATAGTGAAAATATGGCAAAAATGGGATCCCGCGATAACTTTATAACTAAGCAAGCTAAATTGATGAAACTTGGTATATGACTAGATGGCAATGTGTAGATTATGCACTTTGTTTTATTTTTTTTATTCGACTAAAATTGTGGTTGCTATGGGAACGGAAATAGTGAAGATATGGCAAAAATGGGATCCCGCGATAACTTTATAACTAAGCAAGCTAAATTGATGAAACTTGGTATATGACTAGATGGCAATGTGTAGATTATGCACTTTGTTTTATTTTTTTTATTCGACTAAAATTGTGGTTGCTATGGTAACGGAAATAGTGAAGATATGGCAAAAAATGGGATCCCGCGATAACTTTATAACTAAGCAAGCTAACTTGATGAAACTTGGTATATGACTAGATGGCAATGTGTAGATTATGCACGTTGATTAATTTTTGTTCTTCAACTAAAATTGTGGTTGCTATGTTAATGGAAATAGTGAAAATATGGCAAGAATGGGATCCCACGATAACTTTATAACTAAGCAAGCTAACTTGATGAAACTTGGATTATGACTAGATGCCAATGTGTAAATTATGCACGTCGTTTTATTTTTGTTCTTCGACTAAAATTGTGGTTGCTATGGTAACGGAAATAGTGAAAATATGGCAAAAATGGGATCCCACGATAACTTTATAACTAAGCAAGCTAACTTGATGAAACTTGGTATATGACTAGATGGCAATGTGTAGATTATGCACTTTGTTTTATTTTTGTTCTTCAACTAAAATTGTGGTTGCTATGTTAATGGAAATAGTGAAGATATGGCAAACAAGAAATATCTTTAAAAAAGATATTCGGCGTAGAATGAAAGAAAAATGAGATTTCCAGTCTTCTAGAACATTCCGAGGAAAAGCGCGCGAAAGACCGACGCACAACAAATTTAGTACGCTCTAGAAATAGTTCAGTATTTTTTCTATGAAATATACTTATTTATAGACGGTAATACAAAAAATTATATCTGTAAATAGGCTTGTTTGATATTTGTTCATATCATTATTGCATATGACAATTATGATATAAAAGCGTTATTAGTTGTTTTGGTTTTGGCGAATTAATATTCAATGAGAGCATCTCGGCAGGCTGGAAGAATTCAATATACATAGTAATTAAGGGGTTTCATGTCATAACACGGTGGATTCTTTTTTGTTGTTTTAAATCATTTTCACAAAGTAGCATTCCTCAATTGATGGAAAAGGATTGTATTTAACTTACTGAAATCACTTTCATGTTTATATCAAAAAGAAAAGTAATAACACCAAACTGAATGATATATACAGCTGCACCCCTTATTTATAGTAATTTTATAGTCCATAACGATGCGTTAACCAATAACAGGAGTCCTTTTATTCAGCTTAGAATTATTTACCGCTGTTAGCGTACATTTGATTGGTTTAAGATGCGAGTTGAAATCGAAATTATACAGCTACGCCGAAAAATGGGATCCCGCGATAACTTTATAACTAAGCAAGCTAACTTGATGAAACTTGGTATATGACTAGATGGCAATGTGTATTATGCACGTGTTTTTTTTTGTTCTTCATAAAATTGTGGTTGCTATGTTAATGGAAATGGTGAAAATATGGCAAAAATGGGATCCCACGATAACTTTATAACTAAGCAAGCTAACTTGATGAAACTTGGTTTATGACTAGATGCCAATGTGTAAATTATGCACGTCGTTTTTTTTTTGTTCTTCGACTAAAATTGTGGTTGCTATGGTAACGGAAATAGTGAAAATATGGCAAAAATGGGATCCCGCGATAACTTTATAACTAAGCAAGCTAACTTGATGAAACTTGGTATATGACTAGATGGCAATGTGTCGATTATGCACGTTGATTTATTTTTGTTCTTCAACTAAAATTGTGGTTGCTATGTTAATGGAAATAGTGAAAATATGGCAAAAATGGGATCCCACGATAACTTTATAACTAAGCAAGCTAACTTGATGAAACTTGGTTTATGACTAGATGCCAATGTGTAAATTATGCACGTCGTTTTTTTTTTGTTCTTCGACTAAAATTGTGGTTGCTATGGTAACGGAAATAGTGAAAATATGGCAAAAATGGGATCCCGCGATAACTTTATAACTAATCAAGCTAATTTGATGAAACTTGGTATATGACTAGATGGCAATGTGTCGATTATGCACGTTGATTTATTTTTTTTATTCGACTAAAATTGTGGTTGCTAAGGTAACGGAAATAGTGAAAATATGGCAAAAAATGGGATCCCGCGATAACTTTATAACTAAGCAAGCTTACTTGATGAAACTTGGTATATGACTAGATGGCAATGTGTCGATTATGCACTTTGTTTTATTTTTGTTCTTCGACTAAAATTGTGGTAACGGAAATAGTGAAAATATGGCAAAAAATTGGGATCCTGGTTGCTATGGTAGCAGATACAAATCATTGATCTTTCAATAACTTTATTCAAGTCATTTTAGTCAAATTTAAGAAATTTTGTTGATTACATTTCGTATGTCTGAAGATTATTTTGAAGAATTGTTCATCAATTCATAAATGTATTATTGATTACCATATTGAGTCAAGGTGGAGCCGGTAGGGGACTTCATGTGTTGCATACAACACCATTTACTTGTTTTGTAAGGATTTTTTTGTCTAGAGATTTACTTCAGTATGTCTAAAATCTTTCTTTTGACATTTTATCGACTTTTGGCTTTCAACTGGCATCATTTTTTTTAAACCTTTGGCTTTCTTATTGTGAAAATCAGCACATATACTATTAACCAAAAATAGGGAAAATACTTAGATAATAAAAAAGTTGGGTTGAAATATTGTGCATGTTTAGAAATGTAATTGCTTATTTTACATTGGTCGAGGCATTTGCCTCATTTGTTTTTCAATACGAATCGGTGATAATTTTAGATTTTTTTTGTACAACCCGTGGCCTTCTAATTGGGAAGTTAGCATACAAATTAAAAATTGGAAAATTATAAGAAAATAAAAAATGTTTCAATTTACCTAAACAATTACCTTATCAAAGATAATGTTTATATCTTAGAAAGTTTCAAATCATCATAAACATTAAAAAAAAAAAAAAAAAAAAATTAAAAAAAAAAGCAATTTCATTTGGAGAAGAGGTAGTTATCTGGGAAAAAAGACACCAGTTTTTTGGCTAGGGGCAACCACCTGCAAAGGGTGGCAGACTTGAATCAACTTTCTGTAATTTCTTACATTTTGTCGTAGTTTCGACTGGTCTGTGAAGACTGGCATTGTTCTGAACTCTCCAGTTATGTCCTGGTACGGAGGTATGTTGTGTACGACTGTACACCAATAAGCAAGTTTCTCATATTTGTAGTAGATTTTTTGTTTTTCTCTTGAATTTGTTTTTTGGAAAAGAAATGCTGAAAATGTGTGTCCTAAGAAAGTCTTAAAATGCAACACCCTAGGATGAAATATGTGTATGCTTTCATAAGGCATGCATGTATGATGGTTCATTATACAACTTACACTTTAAAAGACTTTTCTTTTTTTTTAACTAGATTAAAGTGATTAAATTCAAGTAAATATAATATTTCGAGGGATGAGAGCAAAACTAGACCGGCAAATTTTGCTTTCACCCATTGTAATGTTGCATAAATGTAGGACGTTTAGTAATATTTTTGTTAATTCTTCAAGTTCACTGTAGGATTTTTTTAGCAAGCACAATTTTCAAATATTGGCTGGTTGTGAATGGTACTTTGGACTTTGGAGATGATATCAGATCTAGTTGCCAGAATAAATAGTTAAAACATTAAGAACTTGCTCACCCTAGTTGTGTATGCAATTTTCACATGTCTGGGTAAATGTAAGTGACCATGTACTTTTTCTTAAATAAATTTTGTATATGGATACAAAAAAATATCAACTTCAAAAAGCTTAAAAAAAGGGAGCACTCCAACAAAACATTTTTTCTTGTCATAAGTTTTTTTGAACTGATAAAAAACTCAAGTGACCTTGATAGACTTTCAGCTAACAGAAACAATGTGATAAACATATCTAGTGTATTTAAACAATATTGAATGCAATAGTTTCCCAAGACAGTTTTTTCCCCTTATTTCAGTGTTCGTTTTTTTTTCTCTCTAAGTTTTGGGTGCTGTCATTTGACTTAAGCTATCTTAACAAAACATTTAACTTTGTTTTTCAGATACCCAGTAGTAGATGACACGCTCTATCAAGCGAGGGTCCCGAGATTCGATTCCCGGTCTGGTGGCTTATTGTTTCATGTTGGGGTTTATAGCTCCTGTTATTGATAGCTTTGGCTTTTTATTTTCTTAATGACCTATGCTAGACTCCAGACTGAATGTATAACATTGACTTAAATTCACTTGGAGTGCATTCATATAACATTCTCAAATGATTTTTCTCTTTTATTTCTTTTAGGCAAAGTTATATAAGCTTTTAGTAAACTGAATCTGCGTTACATACAAGATATGACAGCAGTGGTTTTCCTCAGACAGTTTTATTTCTCAGTACTTTTTTAATAGATGGTGGTAAGATGTCACAGGTTTATTAAATAGGAGATTTTCCATATAGATCTTTTCAATGGTCTCTTCTTTTTGCATTCCACTTCCAGTTGAGTCACTTTTAATTTTAAAAAAGCACAGAGAAAAATAAGTCTCAATTATGTATATTTGCCTCAAATAGACGTACTGAGGTAGTCTTCAAATAACTGAATTTAGTCCCCAAATAATTGAAATACTCGTACTGTTGGTATGACATCAAACCCAACAAAAATCAACAACAAATAAACAATATTGTAATTTCATTTTTACATGACTTAAAACTTTTGTGCTTTAAAATGATTTTCAGTAGATTTACTTGGTCAATCTAGAAACCTCAGATAACTGCAGCATTTTCATTTACTTAAAAGGTTTAGCAGGTAGATATACCTTAAGTATCAATCAAGGCCCAAGTTCATATCTGGATTTCTGTTCATAAATTCCTTTAAATGAAGATAGTTTTAATATTTATTTTGAAATTTCTGTCCTGAAAACACATTTTTTTAATCTCTTCATTTGCATATAGGAATTCCATTTGGAATGCATGATTATGTATAAATATGAAATTATTTGTTTGGCAAACATACAGTATGCCACAATAAAATATCTGCCTGGACAGAGAGATTCTTTCAAGGCCATTGTAAATAATTTAGTGTCTTCACAGAATCGTATTTTGGGTCACCAACACATGTTGTCTTAAATAAATTCATCATGCAACACCAGTTTCCACATAGTGTGTATTATTAGTGGATGACTGAGTATTATTTATTTCATGAATTCAATGTGCAACAAATATTGCTACACTTAGCACTGAGTGTCATGTATTACATTAATTCAGTAAGTTTAATATAAATTCAATGTGCAATAAAAAGATATTGCCATAATTCCGTATGGGTCCATATTGAAAGAAGTGAAGCACTGAGCTAAATATATATATGAATTCAATATGCAATAAAGAAATACAATGTATTGCCATAATTCAGTGCGTGTCAGCACAAGAAAAGAGCACAGTGTCATGTGTTACATGAATTTAATGAGCATGTCGATAAGCGGTACACATAGTGGGACACTGTGTGTTGTGTATTGAATGAACCAAGTGTTCCTAAGTGCACAAGGGCACTTGGATCACAATGAAAAATTGGTGACCACCCAAAGTGTCATTCTGAATAAAACTGATGTATAAGGAGTTCAGAGTGCAGATAAAGGTCCAGCGTCAGATGTTTTTGGAAGGCTGTTTATTGACAAATGTACATATGAATACATAGCTCACAAATTATATATATATTATGCATATGTCTAATTCCTGAATCTTAATTGTGTGAATTTATTTTAATTGGAAGGCCCTTCCTTGATATATTTACATGATGGCTCAAATATTGACATTTGTCTCCTCTAGTGTACATCTGTATTTTCACAAATTTTATTCTCTTGATACAGGTGATCTTTGAATCCAGGTGTGAACTTGGTTACCAGTTAAATTGTCTATCTATGCAGTGACTTCAGAGAGGGGTGGGTGGGATTTGAAGCTTACTTTGACAAATACCAG
Source organism: Solen grandis (assembly GCA_021229015.1). Classification (NCBI taxonomy): domain Eukaryota; kingdom Metazoa; phylum Mollusca; class Bivalvia; order Adapedonta; family Solenidae; genus Solen; species Solen grandis. The sequence continues at coordinate 59,393,670 of CM037788.1, read as the reverse complement.
CTAGAATTAGTGTTTAGTAATTTATATTTTCATATCATGATTCCCCCATCTTTTGAATTATTATGCTAAATTTCCTTCTCAGAAAGTCACAGGATGAAAATAAAAATCTAGAAAAAGAAATAACTGTTTTGTACCTGCTGCATATTACGATAGCATATTAGTGTCACATTGACACTTATTATTTTTTTATTTTGACTCTTTAATCTGTAAAATTTACAGATTAATCTTTTTTTCTGTAAAATTCACACTTTTACTGTAAAATTTACAGTTTAATGTGTAAATTTTACAGATTAAACTGTAAAATTCACACTTTTTTTCTGTAAAATTTACACATTAATCTGTAAAATTCACACTTTTTTCTGTAAATTTTACAGTTTTAGCTGTAAATTTTACACTTTAATCTGTAAAATTCTGTAAAATTTACAGTTTTATCTATAAATTTTACAGATTAAACTGTAAAATTCAAACATTTTTCTGTAAAATTTAAACGTTAATCTGTAAAATTTACACTTTTTTTTCCTGCAAATTTTACACTTTTTTTCTGTAAAATTCATACTTTTTTCTGTAAAATTCACACTTTTTTTCTGTATATTGAAGGTATATATTATAGGCTTATGCTATAGTCAAAAAATTATAGGTATATGCTGTAGGTATATATTATAGTATATTTGAGGTATATATTATAGGCTTATGCTATATTTAAATATTGTGAGTATATGCTGTAGGTATATATTGTAAGTATATGTTATAGATATATTTTGTAGGTATATGTTGTAGGTATGTATTGTATGTATATGTTATAGTTATATATTGTAGGTATATGTTGTAGGTATGTATTGTATTTATATATTGTAGGTATAGGTTAAAGTTATATATTGTAGGTATATGTTGTAGGTATGTATTGTATGTATGTATATATTGTAGGTATATATAATATGTATATGTTTAGTTATATATTGTAGGTATATGTTGTAGGTATATGTAAAAGGAATATGTTGTAGGTATATAGTGTAGGTATATGTTGTAGGTATATATTGTATGCACCGGTACCCACTTAAGATAACCACAAAAAAGTTATTTTGAGGATACCCTTGTCATGAAACATCACCACTGGCAGAACTGAGCAAACGGTCTTTTATCGCAGAAAGAAAGAAAGAAAGAAAGAAAGAAAGAAAGAAAAAAAAAAGAAAGAAAGAAAGAAAGAAAGAAAAAAGCTCTAGTTGTGCTTTTGTTATTTTTTCTGTCGTATCGACAACAATCTTTTTGGCACGACGGTCATGCCAATAAGGCTGCTTATCCACAGGACCGTTGTTCCGATTGACCCAGCCATTAAATAAACAGATTAATGTATAAAATTTACAGAATAAACTGTAAAATTTACAGAAAAGTGTGAATTTTACAGTTTTATCTGTAAAATTTATAGATTAAACTGTAAAATTTACACAAAAAAAAAGTGTAAAATTTACAGTTTAAACTAACATTTACAGAAAAAAAAGTGTGAATTTTACAGAAAAAAGTGTGAATTTTACAGTTTAAACTGTAAAATTTACAGAAAAAAAAGTGAATTGTACACTTTATCTGTAAAATTTACAGAAAAAAGCTGTAAAATTTACACATTAAAGTGTCGAAATTAAAAAAAATAGTAAGTGTCAATGTGGCACTAATACGCTTCCGTAGCATATATTCACAATACTCATATTTGCATTATTGTAAAAGACTCCATTATTCTGTTTTAACTGACACCTTGTGATATGTCTGATTTATCACTCCCAGTTTGCTGAGAGGATTGGTAGCCTCATGCTCAAGGTAATTTGTCTAATTCAAAACATCTTGCCATAGTTTCGACTGGTCTATGAAGTCTGGCATTGTTCTGAACTCTCCATTGATGTCCTGGTACAGAGTTATATTGTGTACGACTGTACACAAATAATCAAGTTTCATATTAGAAAGAATAGAGTAGTAAATTAAAAATTTTGTGCACATTTTTTTCCTTGAGTGTTTTTGGGGGAAGGAAAAAAACATAAAAAAACAATGCTGAAAATATCTGCCCTGCTCAAGAAAGCCTGACAATGCAGCACCCTAGGATGAAATGTATGTATGCTTTCATAGGCATGCATGTAAGATTGTTCATTATACCATTCATACAATTAAAAAAAAAAGATTTTTTTTTTGTAGTTTATTTTTTAAATATTAAAATTTGTAAAACTATTATATATATGATTGTATTAAAAACATGTATATCTATAAGCGTGAGTGTATAGTGTATTCTATCATAAAGTGGTCCTATACATTTATCCAATATAATTGTTTAAATGAAGTAAGTACAATCTAATTACATATATGTCAAGTAAATATAAACTGTATATATTAAACTAGAGGGAAAGAAACAGTGGGAAAATAGAAGATAAACAAAGAATAAACGTGTGAAGGGGGAACATAACGAAAAAAGAAAAGAAAAAACTAGGTGCTGCCTCGGTCATTTAAAACTAATAGGTCTTTGTGATTGTTAAAGATACTTGGTCGAAACTTCAGTGTATTCAAGTAATGGAAAAAAAAATCTAGTTAATCATTATTATATACGGTTTCCATTTTTTTGTGTGTGCAATTTCTGTCATGTAATTGGCCATGACTGAAGACACTGAAATATCGCCCAACTATCCTTAAGGTAGTAGTGTCAGTTTAAAATACCAGTATTGATCGCTTGAAACTCTTTTCAAGTCTAAAACACACAGAAGAGCATCAAGCAGCCTCAGTATACCTCTAGAACTACAATGAATTATAATAGTACTAATAATAAAACATGAATAAAAGAAAAACTTAGAAAAATTAAACATCATGATACAGCTAGTATTTTAGTTATTGATGTTAAGTAAACATTTATATTTATTCCATTCATCTTCAAAATTTGGAATATTGTTATTTTCCAGGAATATAATTATATTACATTTGTACATGTATCTTATTCTATTTGACAGACTATAGATTGACAGAGGCAAATTGAGGATTTTAGTAGAATATATATAGTATTTAATCTCAAGTAAAATATAGAGTTCTAATTGTGAAAGTGTTTTATTGATATTGAAAATGAAAATTTCTTCTGTAATTTTTATGTTAATATTGTTCAGTTTAAGAACATTTAGTATTTGGTTTAAAAATATCTTGCTATTAGGGCATAGCCAAAACATATGTTGAATAGTTTCTTCTGCTCCACAGGAAAAACAAAATTGATTTTCTGCCCTCTTTATCTTATATAAATAATATCTAGTTGGGATTAGCCTATGAATGATTCTAATTTGAAACCATTGTAAGGTTGTACTTTAAGTAATCATGAATGGAGTTGAGTATATGATTTTCCATTCTTTTTCACTAATATTATACGATTTATTCCATCTTACCTGTGCTGTTGGTGTTTCTTTTACAGTATTATTATTGAGTATACAGTATATATCTCTACAACCCTTTCTTTTACTTAATATATCTTTAATAAAGTATGGTAGGATGGGGTATTGGATCCTTTTTAATTTTATATTTCCTATTGACCTGATTTTATATGATTTAATTGCATTAAGAATGCCAAAGTATGACAAAAAGTTTTGCTGAATGCCATATGTTTCAAAAAATTCTTTTGTGGAATAGAACTCACCATTTTCATTAATTAAATCATTGATAAAACATATTCCTTTCTCATACCAGTTTTTGTTATACACTGTTTTATTACCAACTTGTATATTGTAATTGCACTGTATTGGACATGCTAAAAAATCCTCAACAGATGCAAATTTGACTTTTTGACAAAATTCAATATAGGATTGTAAAACATCTGCCCAAAATTTATTATTGATATTTTTCTTTTGAGACTCACAATAAAACACGCCCATTCTTGTTATTTTACCAATATCAATTAAATTTTTATTTATTTTTATCCAATTTCCCGTCCCTAGGAAGAATTTTTTAATCCATGTGATCTTAAGACTTGCCATGAAAGCCCTTAAACTGACCATTTTAAGACCACCATCTATGAAATCTTTTACAATGACTGTCTTTTTAATCTTTGCTGGTCCAGCTCACAAAAAATCATAGAATATTGATTCATTTTTTTTTTAAATAACTTCATTCGGATTTGGTAATGCCATAAATAAGTGATTTAAAATTGGCAATAAAAGAGTTTTGGTGACAGTTATTTTACCTAGTGGAGTCAGATTTCTACGTTTCCATAATTTGATTATGTTTTGAATCTTTATTATTTTTTCATTAAAGTTTTGATAGATCATATCTGTCACAAAATAATTTTGACGTGGCCTGAAAATAAGTGTAGATTTAGAGTACGTTGTATTTGTCACGTAGGCCAGAGTGGAACTGTGTTAACCGATTTTGGTTATATAAGGTTTATCACAGGTTTCTTTTATTACCTTTTGTTCAGAGTGAGATATGATTAGGGTTTGAAATGGTTATATCAACTGTTTTGCTAAGTTTTATGTGTATTAAAAGAGATGTTTAAGGCTTAGAAGTTTAAACCTATAGTTTCTTTACATAGGGCCTTTTTATCAGTATACCTCAGTGTTGTCAGTGTTTCTCGGGATGCACGGGATTCAGCGATTTACAATTTATTGCACGATTCACGTTATATTGGGTTTTTAAGAGTAAATCATGGGGTTTTAGTATATAAGTTGATTTGTATGGAGCCTCAGGGTCAGATATCGATGGGAGCTACGGAAGATGCCTAGTCCAGTCTAGAATATTCTGACCAAATTACACTACGGAGCTTGTCCGTATTTAGTTGGGGCATGGTGCCTATGTAAGCTGGAAGGTTACAGTCGATACGGGACCCCGTTGGTAGACTACGTCGCAAGGACGGGAGAATCTACGTATACGTCATATGGACGACAGGGTGTCTACGGTGGACTAAGTCGATCACATTTACTGAAGGGACAGCGACGACAGGAAGTCGGTCCAGTATTCATCGATAAGAGCACGTGATATAGTTTATGAGTACTGTGAATTTAGGAATCGTTTTTTGAATGTGGCACATTGAAGTGCGTTCATAACAGTAAGCCATTATGTAGATTGATATGCGGTTATAGAGTGATAACAGAACTTTCAGTGCAGTTATTATTGTACCAACAGATAAAGAGGCAGTTAGCTGGCAGTTTTTTTATATTCTTTCTTTTCTAATATCCTCATTGTATATATTTTTATATTAAATATAATTTTAAAGAAAAGTTGTTTGGCATTTATTCTACCTTAGAGAGTTGTCAGCCCTTGGTCATTTTGTTACAATATAATTCAGGTTTACATTAAATTTTATTCCAGGTAAATTAAAGGTAGTCTTACCCCATACTAATTTCCATTTGGTTTTAATTGCATCAGAGCTTAACTTTTTTTTTCCTATATAACTTGTGTTTTTTCAAAATTTACTTTAAGACCAGAATACTTAGAATAATTGGTTAGTTCTTTCAAAGTTTCATTTAAAGATACATCTGAACCATCTAAAAGAATTGAGGTATCATCTGCATACTGTGGCTGCTTTATCTCTGAATTATTTATTTCAATTCCTTTAATTCTCTTATTTTCTCTTATTTTGATAGCTAAAATTTCTGCACATAAAATAAAAATATATGGAGACAATGTATCACCTTAAATTTACTATATACTATATTAACTGAATTAAAATAAATTTAAATAAGTCATATTTCTGGGGGTGAGGGCGAAACAAGGCCAGTTTCACTTTCACCTCTTGTAATATATGTGGTATAAATGAAGGAGGACTTTAAGTAATATTTTTGTATGTCCTCAAGTCGACTGTAGGATTATTATTTTTTTAGCATGCACAATTTTCAAATTTTGGTTGGTTGTGAATTGTACTTTGGAGATGCTACCAGAGCTAGTTGCCAGACTAAATGTTTGAAACATTAAGAGCTTGCTCATGTAATAAAATATGATAGATATTCAGATAGTGTGTATTTAAACATTTTTCAGTACATTTCACCAGCCAAAACTAATATTTTCCCCAAAATAACTACATGTTTTTCCAATGAAATAGCTTTTTTCTCAACAGAATTAAAATTTATTTATTCTATTTTTTTTATGTTTATTTGAAACTTTATATGACTTGTAACATAATGATTAGATTAGTTCTTTCTTAATATTTATAAATCATTTTCTTTATCTTATGATTTCCCACTTTTTGGTTTATAATGCTAATTTTCTTAATAAGAAAGACACAGGAAAATGCATTATCATTATATGTAAAGAATGTTTAAAGCATACTTATCAATACTTTTATTCTAAAGTTTGTAACACGAGTTCTCACAGTAAATAATATCTACTAATTGTCAATGTATACCAACACATGTATTTTAAATGATATAATTCGGCAGTTGTTTTGATTAAATTCCATCATATTGAAAAAAGTAAATATTTGATAAATCTTCTCTCAGTTGCCTTAATCACCATCAAAGTCTCGAAGTTTAAGTCGCTAAGTCTGAATGTGGCAAACTACATACTAATGATATACTTATAAATTGACAGGGCTGTACAATGAATATACTTGAGTTAATAGAACACTACTTGAATTTTGTTCAGTAAAACATATCAAAAATTATTTACTCTCAGTTCATAAACATTTGAAAACATGAGATTAATAGAGATAGATTGATAGAGGGAGAGAGAGAGAGAGTGAGAGCACTTGCAGAGAGAAACAAAGTGAGTTTATAACTTGAAATGACTCCTATCAAATTAGAATATACTAGCTATGATAAAACAACACAATAAAAATGATGTATACTTATGAAATGCATATGACTTCTAAAGTTGAAAATGTTCAAGAACATGAATTTAAGTATATCCTGTGTTGTACAGTATAAGGTGACTTGATCCTTCACACCTGCTTTATGCCTTATAATTGGTAAAAAAGTAGACATTCCAACACTTATACTGTAATCAAAGGGTAATGTATTTATTTGTTTTAAGGACAATACAATCCTGGATTTCCTCAAAATAGAAAAAAAGTAATGACAAATAATGAAAAAAGTAATTTAACTATTACCCTCTTTCTTGTTGCATCTGCTTAAGTGGATCTGGTTTTATACTGCTAAATATTTGCTGGCTGATCTATTTTGTTAGTGCTCAACATTTGCTGATATGGTTTATACTGCTCAGTATTTCCTGGCTGATCTGGTTTTATATTGCTCAATATTTGCTGTCTGATCAGGTTTTATACTGCTCATGGTTTTATACTGCTCTGGTTTTATACTGCTCAATACATACTTACTGATGTGGTTTATACTGCTCAATATTTGCTGGCTGATCTGGTTTTACACAGCTCAATACTTGCTGGCTGATCTGTTATTTAAGTGCTCAAGATTTGCTGTCTGATCTGGTTTTATACTGCTCAATATTTGCTGTCTGATCTGGTTTTATACTGCTCAATATATACTGACTGATCTAGTTTTATAATCCTCAAAACTTGCTGGCTTATCTGGTTTTATACTGCTCAATACTTGCTGTCTGATCTGGTTTTATACTGCTCAATATTTGCTGTCTGATCTTGGTTTTATACTGCTCAATATATACTGACTGATCTAGTTTTATAATGCTCAAAACTTGCTGGCTTATCTGGTTTTAAACTGCTCAATATGTAAGGTTTTACACTGCTCAATTTTTTGGTTTAAAATCAATTTTGTTTTTTGATCTGGTTTTACACTTCTCAATTTCTGCTTTATCTGGATCTGGTTTGATACTGCTTAAAACTTACTGCTGATCTGTTTTTGAAACTGTTCAGTACCTAATGGCTGATCTGGTTTTATACTGCTTAATACTTATTGGCTGATCTGGTTTTAAACTGCCCAATACTTATACTGGCTGATCTGGTTTTATGCCAAGTCAAGACAATATAATCTGCGCTCGCTTCGAGGCTTTGCCTTTTACATGTTTTACATATTAGCAAGTTTGATAGTCTATGATATAAAATGGGGTGAAACGTCTCGATCTTTGAAAATTGGGAGTAAAACGATGGGGAGGAAACGGTTTGGTGTGGGGTGAAACGTAGAATGAATATATGAAGTGCTGCAGTTCACGATCCTCTCGCATGCTATATATCTTTGGTAAATCTAATAGGTATATGTCAGATACAATTATGCCGTTAATTGAAATACGTTCGGCCCTCACAGGAAATGATACATAAGCTATACGAGATCTATTTGATGTGGTAAATCAGTAATCCAGTTCAAAATTACAAGCCACTTCACTTTCTCCTTTCAAGTTAACATTATGACTCTCAGTCCTTTAAGTTTCGCATTTGATCAGATCTTCTTATTTACTCAAATTATCTGACCCTAAGCTAATTTGACTGTAAAATTCGTATCGTCAGAGAAAAGTTTGGCGATGTTGTTAATCGCCTTCGGAATATGTAGTAATAAGAAATATCTTTAAAAAAGATATTCGGCGTAGGATGAATGAAAAACGATATTTTCATTCATGCATAAATATACTTTAATTAAGAAACTTATAAATGGAAATATATGCAAAACACATTTCAAAGACTCTAATGTTATGATAGGTTATAAAAGCATTGTTGTAAATAATTGTAAAAAACATGTCTAATTTTGGTAGTGAACAATGATGAATGGCAATGTTTTTAACAAGGTTTATTTTGCAAATAAGAAAATAGTCCACGAGATGTGTACAACAACAGGAATGGTAGCCAAAAAAAAATACAATTTTAAAATAATGTCTATATATATTCAAAACAAAATGTACAGTAAAGAATGACTAGACTATTATACAAAAGACACGACTGACCATTATCGTAAACAGGCTTACCTGCACCATAAAAAATTGTAAAATGATTAAAATCAGAATATGAAATGATTTGATATAACAAATATTTCAGAGTACCTCCAAATGTTCTTATTTAAAAGCAGTGTAATGTTATAAATTATCCTATGAACTATAAAAAAAATCTATGATAATCCGCTGCATAAAACCTAATTTAGTTCCAGGCTGATCATGTAATGAGCAGTTATCTACTCGTTGTAGTTAGGACATACAATGTTTTCTTCACCTTTATTTTATTTCTTACTGACAAAAGCTTGTTCAGGTCTGATTTTATCAGTTGTAAACTGTATCAAAATAGTTTATACAGGCATATACATTAATGATCAGCACCTTAAAGCATAGATTCATTGATAAAGGAAGTTACAATAAACAAGATAGCCATGATGGCCCTGAATGACTCGCCTGGGTATCACGGCTACAATTTTATTTTCAATTTTTTTTTTAATATAAAAAATAGACAATATTTCTAGTATAACTTAAAAATATTATACCCCTGATGCAGTGGTGCGAAATTTTATCACCTGAAGTACATGGTTTCTTCAATAAACTAAATACCTAAGATCTAGACGACATAGTTTCAAAAAAGAAGAATGTGAATGTTTATCCAATATATGTCTATGTAAAATAACTGTCTCCTGGGTTGTGGCCGTTTATCTTTCGATATGTTCCATAGTAAATATTATTCTTCCAGTCTTCTAGAACATTCCGAGGAAAAGCGCGCGAAAGACCGACGCACAACAAATTTAGTACGCTCTAGAAATAGTTCAGTATTTTTTCTATGAAATATACTTATTTATAGACGGTAATACAAAAAATTATATCTGTAAATAGGCTTGTTTGATATTTGTTCATATCATTATTGCGTATGACAATTATGATATAAAAGCGTTAATAGTTGTTTTGGTTTTGGCGAATTAATTTTCAATGAGAGCATCTCGGCAGGCTGGAAGAATTCAATATACATAGTATTAAGGGGTTTCATGTCATAACACGGTGGATTCTTTTTTGTTGTTTTAAATCATTTTCACAAAGTAGCATTCCTCAATTGATGGAAAAGGATTGTATTTAACTTACTGAAATCACTTTCATGTTTACATCAAAAAGAAAAGTAATAACACCAATCTGAATGATATATACAAGCTGCATCCCTTATTTACAGTAATTTTGTAGTCCATAACGATGCGTTAACCTTTTTTTTTTTTTTTTAAGTGTTTAAAGACTCACAGCCTTAAGCCAGAGGCGGCTCGGCATTATGCGAAGTCTTTTAATTTTGACGATGCGTTAACCAATAACAGGAGTCCTTTTATTCAGCTTAGAATTATTTACCGCTGTTAGTGTACATTTGATTGTTTAAGATGCGAGTTGAAATCGAAATTATACAGCTACGCCGAAAAAAATGCTACATAACATTCGTGTAGATTTAATGCTTAACCGGGTCAACGGTGTGGCTTCATTTTAGACCATCGTGTAATTAGGTACTTACGAAACATTATTGCGTATTTATAATCCCCTTTACTGCATAAGAATTCAAAATGAAACAACATATTTGCTTATGTTTTCAGTATGTTTTTACAAAAGAACTTCATATCTTTAAAGAATCCGATAGATGCATCTGACAATTGCAAATTTTGATAAAAAGCTGCAGAATTGTTAAGGAAGTGTTGAAAAATATGTAAGGATATTAACCAAGTTGAGCGGTGAAACTGCAGACATGAGTAAAGGTAAATCACGCCACAATTCATTTTTGTTTAACTTTTATGCATAGCTATTTCCTCACTGTTACCTTTTTTGAAAAAAAGAAATCATCTAGCTATGGAATGATATTTTGACTTTAACCTAATGAATTTGTAGTCTCTGAAAGAATGTTTAACTTACATAAACTCTGAAGTCTATAATGGTATAATGTAGGGCATTGCATATATTCATTAAGATAAAATAAAAGTAACGATATGCACATTTTTTTTATTAAATAGGTAAAAGATATCCTGTTTTTGAATGGCCAGTATCAATCATATTGTAAACAGCTCAAATTAACTCCAGTAATGGGTTGATAAAATTTTCTGTTTTACAGTGTCTAAGTCCAGTCTGCCACAGTACCTTCATGGCCTCGATTTCATGTCTGCCAAGAAAAGCAGCGAGTATGTTGGGACTAAGGTGGACAATCCAGCCATGATACTGGAGGAGACTGTACCATATTGGACCAAGACTTCCACATTAGATGACATTGTGCAAGCTTTACATATTGTGCAGGACAGAGTCTGCATTCAAGGTTTCCCAGCCAGATATTCTCCACAGTTCTGGCTTGCTCATGCTGCTCTATCTGCTGTCTACAATGTTCTTTGGTGGGTCATTTTTACATACATCTGATTTTCTCAGCATATTTTATGAATCAGTTGTAACATACTAAGTGGAAGTTTAATAGGCAGTTTTGATGTCATTATAAATTGATCCATCATGCAAATGAGGTATCTATGGGAGAAGAATTTGTGTGATTTGTAATAATTAAATATTGTATACTGTATGGTCAGTACATTGCTACACATATTTGTAGACATCTTTTTCTACAACATATTACTGGATTATGATTTGAGCATCTTTCAATTCTGTTCATAAGTATTCAAATCATGACATCAGATTGTTCAGTGATAACATGCATTATACTGCAGATCTGAAGGTTGTGGGTTCGTTCTAGCCTCAGCTGGATAAGGATTTTTTCATGGCTTTCCCAGGCAGTGATTTTTACAGGTGGTTTCCCCTAGCCAAAAACTGATATTTTTTTCCTAAAATAATTTCCTATATTCTCAATGAAATATTTTTTTTAATCAAAAGAAATATTATGGAATTTTAATAAGTATTTTGTTTTAATTTAAATGTAAGCTTGAAACTTTATTGGACATATACCACCAGTAATTTGATTTTTTTGGGGTTAATTTATAGCATTTTTTTTTTACCTTTTGATTTCCAAATTTGTGAATCTCATATAACACTACTGGTATTTTTCAAGTTACAAGAAAGCCACAGGTAGTAAAAACAGTAATAATAAAAAACTCACTGTGCTAAATTCTAAAGTCAAAACCATTGAGAAACCATTGGGAGGGATTAGTAAATGTTGTAGGAACTTGTTTCCAATTCAATATAAAGAATAAATAAGTTAAAACTAGACACATAGGTTTGTTTGTGTTGCCGTTTGTGAGCAATCAAGCTTGTCGGGAAAAAATGATTTTTTAACTGTGGGTAAAGGTGAGGCTAAAGATTTTATTGCAAAAATATAAAGTGAAAAAAATGAAATGGTACATTGAAAATATGAAAAGCTGCCATGTTTTAAATTAAGCCATGTTTTTCAGTGGGCACCTGCAGTCCAATTTCACCTCTGACCTCCAGGAGACAACCAGTAGACTGCTGTTTGACTTGTGGGTGCGGCTGATCTCGGCAGGCCCAGGCTCCACCCATCTGGAGATGATGGACATAATATTGAAGAACCAGTTTTCACCTCTCTGGAAATTTCTTGAGGTTAGGGATCATGCTTTAATGTTTTCAAGGACAAGTGGTTAGAGACACTGACTTTGTATGACTTACCCACAGACCATTGTAGGTTTGAATCCTGACAGGGTCACTGAGATTTTTCATGTGAGGATGCATTCCAGTCACCTACTTATTTGGAGTCTTCCTCCACTCATTGCTATATATTGTTACCCCCCACCCCCCAAAAAATCCCTCCTGTCAGAAAGTTTGACAAAATAAAGGTAAATAAATTGCATTATTTACAACAATACTTTTTATGAAGAATAATGCACTTAGTGATATGTTGAATGAAAATCTACATACCTTGTACATGTATATTATTACAATAAGATAACAAAAAATATTAGTGATCCAAGTGAAACTTAAAAACTTTATACATGTACCTTTTTTATTGACAAGCATTCTATTTAACTCCTCCTGCCCCCACCCCAGACTGTTACAGGTGATGATCTACACATCCTGGTGAGCACACTCCGTTCTGACTTTGTGTATGTGGAGAATGTCTCAGCTGACCATTATGCAACTCTGATGGAAACTCACATTGACAAGATCTTCAGGTCTCTACTCAGGTAAATAACAACTCTACAATTAATGATGAAACTCAATGTATATCTAGACATACACACTTACTTGTATATTCATTGTTGGATGACCCATGGCTTTCATTAGTCTTTTTTATTATTCTATTCATTAGTCTATTATATTATTCTATTCATTAGTCTGTTCTATTATTCTATTCATTAGTCTATTATATTATTCTATTCATTAGTCTGTTCTATTATTCTATTCATTAGTTTATTATATTATTCTATTCATTAGTCTGTTCTATTATTCTATTCATTAGTCTGTTCTATTATTCTATTCATTAGTCTGTTCTATTATTCTATTCATTAGTCTGTTCTATTATTCTATTCATTAGTTTATTCTATTATTCTATTAATTAATGATGTATTGAGAGTTGTGCAATCAGCAGCTGTTTGTTATCTGATGATGTGTGGAGAGTAATGGAAGGAATTGACGATGGGTGTTTGAAGATGACATATATGTGGAGAAATAAGGTATAACAGTGTTACATGGGAGCTGAAAATTTCTTGAGCATTATTGACTTTTCAGTCTTCATCAGGAGAAGAGCAAGATGACTCTGAAGTAAATAGAAAAAAACACTGTTAAATCAATGGATCAATGTAAATGAAATCACAATGTATGAATGAACTGATACCTTTTTTAAGAATTTTTGAAGATTTCAGGATATGCAATGTGTGTCCAGATCAGACTATTATGTAATATTATATGAAATTTACATTGCATATATATATATATATATATATATATATATATATATATATATAATACACACACATCGTGTGTGTGTGTGTGATGTATGACAAGTAATCTCTTATACCTATCCACACTGTGAAGACTTATATACTGACAATACTTCAGTGTAGTCATACATGTCTTAAGCAGTGCTTTCAGGGGAAATGGATAATTTTTAATTGATTTTATGAAAAAAAGTTCTGAAGTTTAAAAAAAAAATTGGGGAAAAATGTTTGATTGCTGCACATTTTTTAGCTCACCTGAGCACTTGTGCTCAGGGTGAGCTTTTGTGGTCGTGCGTCGTCCGTCGTCAACAATTGTTTGTGAACACTCTAGAGGGCACAGTTTTGGCCCAATCTTCATGATTTTTTTTTCTTCAGGTCCCTATAATCAGGGTCACCC
>CM037788.1:59329494-59379494 GCA_021229015.1 Solen grandis | reverse complement strand
CCCAGTGTTCTCAAAAATAATTAAGTATGATCTCAAAATCAAATTTAATAATCACACTCAAATTCCTATTGAAACTAATGGGCATAGTTTGAGTATAAGTATGAAAATCATATTTAAGTACCATTTTTTTATTTTTGAGAACATGGGCCATGAGCTAGGAGTTGATGATTCAGTGCAAGGGAGATAAATCTTAGCCAAACAAAATTATTATTCCTTAATTCAAATCAGATGTTGTCTTCCCCTCAAACATGGCTAGGACTTCAAATCTTGTTTTGTATGAGGGTTGTTTTAATATCCTATTGTCACACCTTTGAATTCTTTCCCACTATCAGAGACCTGATATTCAGATCCGACCCAGAATTTGGTCTTTATAATCCAGATCCAGTTTCCACGTGACTACAGATCTGAGGGGTCCAGTCTCTCTTAGAGGAGATCATATTCCAAAACACAAAGTACTACTCCAACTCAAGAGCCATCCAGCAAGACTCGAGAAAGTCAAAGAAACTCCTTTTCAGAGAGAAGCAAAATAAAACAAGAGCTATCACTGAAGGTGATTAATTCCCCTGGTACACCTTCAAGACTCATAAATTTTTTTTGTAAAACAAGACAGGAAATGAGCACCATTCCAACATAGCCTTCACTTTGCGTCAGAAGTGGGTGTATAATGAATAAAGAAGACAATGTATAGATAACGCTGAATAGTGAGTATTTCATAATGCCTAAATAAGGTACCATCTTAACAATTCAAAGCTAATTCTATAGATACATATGGAAAATTCCTGACACAAAAGGGAGAACATCAAATCATTACTTCATCAGTAGAAAAAGAGTTACTTCACTTAGCAGGTTATACTTTATTACCTATTTTCCATGTTAACACAGCTTCAAAGTCCTGAGTTCTTTGTTTTAAAAAAATGTATGTTTATCCCATGTGTACTTTTAATTGAATAGCTATTAAATATGATTCACTTGTCACAAATTATTGACACAAACAACATATATGGAAGGCCCTAAAACTAATTCTAACAATGTAAATATGTAATTTCTGGACAGGTTTCCAACTTATATTGTTCCTCTAGCCACAAAGAAGAAGATAAGTAATTCACAATATATTTTCATTAAAAAAGAAGACAGTTGAAACTAGAGTCATCACTGATAGTGATGAACACACTGACTACATTTCCCTTACTTAACAATATGAAAAGATATCAAACTTTTTGTTAGTTGTCACTGTTGTTTGTTTTGATGGGTTTAACATCCCACTTACAGTAGTTCAGTCACCTGGAGAATTTATCTACTTGAGACAAATATAGTGCTGCCCACTGCAGTAATACACCATAGACATGTGACATGACGTGACCCGTCCTGAAACTACCCTTATGTGTTGAGCGCCATGAAAAGGGAGCAATACCAGTACCTTTTTCCAAGACTTTGGTTTGTTACAGCCTTGAAACAACCCCATGACCTCCCAATTCTGGGATTGAGATTCTAACCATATGGCCACTGGGACTGGTTTAAACTTTTTGCAACTGGAAACAGGAACAGACGGGTTTGAATACAGGTGATTAATTTATAGCCTTTCCTCCGATTATGAAGTGTGAGCTTAATAAATGATAAATGGAATACATTTATTATAACCCATGCAATACTTATATGAATGTATATTGATACAAACTGAATGTTGTTTTTTTTTCTTAGAACATGCTTACAACAACAGTAAATGACAAATGACTTGGGGCAGACAGAATTCAACTTACCACATCCTGATGAAGCAATTGGGGACAGATCAATACATATGCAATTACCACATTTTAAGTCATGGTTTACCACAGAAAAACATGATCAGTCTTAAAGCAATTATTATTTCTGAACAATTTAACCATTTACTTCACTCATTTTGATGCACTTTGCAAACAGAGCAGACCAACACCTCCTATGTTTGCTCATACAATTTTGAAGCTTAGATTTTACACAGTCTGTGTGGCAAAGAAAAACCCCTAAATTCCATATGCCATTTAGCCCAGTCAATTAATATTCGTCAAATCATAAATTTGTGCATGAAATATTCATTAAGTAAAGGGCTAATAGCGGTTCCACCTCACCTTTGAGGTACTTAGGTGTGACCAGACATAAAGGAGCTAATAAGCAAGAAAGCTACTTGCAGGCTGATCCTTTTTTTTTAATTGCCTGTGCAAGTCAATCCTGAATAGCCCTTGTCAGGAAAATGATTTAACCCTTTCCCTCATAGAGAAAACCATGAAAAGACCTATGCGAACAGCATAACAACCCTGCGAGTACTCGCAGGCTGATCAGTTTATGCTGTCGCTGCCCTCATGTCTGGAAATGAGATTTTATTAAATTGTAGTTAACTGAGTTTCTGCAGACGCTTTTAAGATAATCTCTATTGAGTACGTCAAAATGAGTCTATATGAGGGAAAGGGTTAACAAACTCACCATCCATTTTTTCACACAAGGGGAAAACCCAGATCAATATTCATGAACCTCACCAGCTGATCAGGTTTTGTACTACAATATAGTTGCTTGTTGGCAATGCTTTTAAGATAATCTCTCCATCATTTAATTATGATCAAGGTCAATCAAAAATCGTGGGATTTTTATAGTACTGATAAATGCAATATAGACTATTTTTGTGAATTGGCAAACAGAACAGACACAAATCAGAAAGTTTTTCCCAGAAGCTATCTGATCAGGGACACCTCTGTTTAGTCATACAATGTTGAAGCACAGATTCTACACAGTCTGTGCAGAAAGAAAATAAATTGGTTTATATACCATTTAAAGTTCAGTAAACTTATATTCATGAAGTCATAGACTGGTACAAGAATGTTCATATGGTTACGGTAAACAAAGTGTCTGAAACAGATAATTAACCCTTTCCCTCATAGAGGAAACCATGAAAAGACCTATGCGAACAACATAAAACCAGATCAGCCTGCGAGTAACTCGCAGGCTGATCAGGTTTTATGCTGTTCGCTGCTCCTCAGTGGTCTGGAAATGAGGATTTTGTAATTAAATTTGGTAAGGTTTAACTGTGGTTTTCTGCAGATCAGGCTTTATGTGGTACCTACTGAGTGTGTCAAAATGAGTTATATGAGGGAAACATTTCCAATGTTAACTGTAGAAAACATGGTTTTGTTTATGATAATTTTTGTTAGCTGTTGACATAGACATGTATGGAAAACATCCTATCGGTGTGAAAGGGAAGGGTTTAGTTTTTTACACAAGAAAAACTGGT
The DNA here is from genome assembly GCA_021229015.1 of Solen grandis. Taxonomy (NCBI): domain Eukaryota; kingdom Metazoa; phylum Mollusca; class Bivalvia; order Adapedonta; family Solenidae; genus Solen; species Solen grandis. The sequence goes on along the minus strand of CM037788.1, from coordinate 59,376,238 downwards.
ATATCAAATTGTTTTTTATTCTCTATTATCTCAGTTTGTAGAAAACTAGAGTTATCACTAAATGTGATAAATACCCCCCACACAGCCTTTGTTTACAATCAAGTGCCCAGCTATAGGAGGTAAGTCACAATGAATTGATGTTTTCAATTGACATATTACATAAAACTATTTCACAATAATAATCTTTTTATACCAAATCAAAATTGTTCTTATTTTAATGAAGCCCAAATCATACCAATCTGCAACATTGAATTAAACAAAAAAAAAGTGTGTCACCAAAAGGCTGTTTCTAAGTGAAGAGCTAGTGAAGCTTCCTATGAAATTTGATTGAAATCCATCCAGTAGTTATTGAAAAATAGCGTGGACAAAGAAAACTCCAAGAAATCAACAAAGTGCCATAACTCAAAAGAAAATCAGTCAACCGTAACCATTTCATAATATGCACATCTGTGCTTGATATTGAAGATTCCTATGAAGTTTGACTGAAATCTATCCAGTAGTTATTGAGAAATAGCATGGACAAAGAAAACTCCAGAAAATCAGCAAAGGGCCATAACTCAAAAGAAAATCAGTCAACAGTAACCACTTCATAATATGCACATCTGTGCTTGATATTGAAGCTTCCTATAACATTTGTTTGAAATCTTTCCAGTAGTTATTGAGAAATAGCATGGACAAAGAAAACTCCAGAAAATCAGCAAAGGGCCATAACTCAAAAGAAAATCAGTCAACAGTAACCATTTCATAATATGCACGTCTGTGCTTGATATTGAAGATTCCTATGAAGTTTGACTGAAATCTATCCAGTAGTTATTGAGAAATAGCATGGACAAAGAAAACTCCAGAAAATCAGCAAAGGGCCATTACTCAAAAGAAAATCAGTCAACAGTAACCATTTCATAATATGCACATCTGTGCTTGATATTGAAGCTTCCTATGACGTTTGTTTGAAATCCATCCAGTAGTTATTGAGAAATAGCGTGGACAAAGAAAACTCCAGAAAATCAGCAAAGGGCCATAACTCAAAAGAAAGTCAATCAACCGTAACAATTTCATAATATGCACATCTATGCTCACCAGTGAAGCTTCCTATGAAGTTTGATTGAAATCTATCCAGTAGTTATTGAGAAATATCGTGGACAAAGAAAACTCCAGAAAATCAGCAAAGGGCCATAACTCAAAAGAAAGTCAATCAACCGTAACAATTTCATAATATGCACATCTATGCTCACCAGTGAAGCTTCCTATGAAGTTTGATTGAAAACCATCCAGTAGTTATTGAGAAATAGCGTGGACAAAAAAAATACAGACGGACGGACGGATGGACCGACCGACCGACATGGTGACTCCTATATACCCCCCCAAACTACGTTTGTGGGGGGTATAATAAATAGTGAACACTATATAAATTCACATTTACTCTTATTGTGTAAAATGTATAAAAATCTGCAATTTTGCAAAAAATGGAGTAACAGTAATCAAAATAATACTAAAACTTATTGTCTGTGTATATATGTAAAGATCATTCACCTCTGAAGATCCCTGGAGAAGGATCGATTATTGTGCCGCAGGTACATGAAATAGAGAGCCTTGAACAGGGCAATGGCCGCCGACAACTTCCTGTATGCCAGACCAGCTTATGTAAGCAGCCAAGACTTCCCAGGAGAATGGATGTCTCCAGACCTATAAAACATAGCATTATGGGTAAACATCCGAATGTCTCCAAACCGAAAAACATGGCATTATGGGTATCCAAGTGTTTAAAACATGGCATTATGGGTAAACATCCAAACGTATCCAGACCAGGAAGACATGGCATTATGGGTATACATCCAAGTGTTTCCAGACCTGAAAAACATGGCATTATGGGTAAAATCTAAGTTACTTCAGACCAAAAATTATAGGTAAAACGTCTTGAACAAGTTCTACATATGACGATCATAAGTCTATAGTTTTCACTTTTTCATTTTAAAAGTAGACCATTTAAATTAATCAGCTATCCAATGACAACAGTAATTCAGTAAATTCACTGTAAACCATCGTAGATACCCCAGCTGACTTATTCTGTTTCACTATATGACATCATATATGATTTATCAATTGGTTGTGAGTATTCGACAATGCTGTAAACAAGAGTCCCACAATAGACATAACTTATTCACCTAATGGCCATTTTCCTGAAAAGGTCCAAACAGGTCATTTACAATTTGAGTGGGTCACAAAAATCAAATAGATTCATCATCTGACCTTCAGACTCTTGTTAACCATATATACTTCTGTAAAGCAGTTTCCACAGACATCATTTGAGCCAATCGTAGACAAAGATGACAAATGACAGACACATGACAGTCATACTAGCTTACCCTGGGCATGTTGTGCTTTGATGAGCTCAACAAGAGCTGTCAGAGGACAGCACTCTCACCTATCTAAAATGCTTGTTGGTAAATCAAATGAAATCTATTTCAATTCTTGCTTTTCACATGCCTGTATATAGTAATAGTCAAAACTGATATACCTTGATAGTTTGATACCCCTTAATATTTTTATGAAGTTTAAAATCAATACCATGCCTAGTTACTGAGACATAAGCATAATAACACTGTGCATGCAAAACTTTAACCAAAATTTCTAAATTAAAAAAAGGGCCATAACTTCTAATATATTCCATCAAAAGTTATCTACTTTGATAGTATGATACCCCTTAACATAGTAAAGATGTTTCAAATCAATTGCATGCCTGGATACTGAGATATAAGCATGAAAGTACCTTGCATGCAAAACTTTAACCAAAAGTTGCAACGCCAACGCTGACGCCAACGCCAGGGCGACTACAATAGCTCTCATATTCTTCGAATAGTCGAGCTAAAAAGGGGCCATAATTTATATTAAATTCAGTCAAGAGTTATCTACCTTGGTTGTCTGATGCAACTGAACATACTTATAAATTTTCAAGTCAATACCATAAATGGTTATTGAGATATAAGGTTGATTGTAATTTGCATATAAAACTTTAACCAAAAGCTGCATTGCCAACGCCGACACAAGGGCGACTACAATAGCTCTCATATTCTTCGAATAGTTGAGCTAAAAAGGAGAGAACTACTACCACCAATTATAACGCTAAGATGAGTAAATTACAGAAAGTGAGTGCCCCAAACTTGAATAATCATCTCTTTAGAAAAGAAATAATAATAAATATTGAAATAAAACAAGTAACGGTGATGCATGCAACACTTGAGTCCCCTACTGGTGAGGTGAATAATTTTTCTGTTACCAAAGCAATCAGAATTTTGGTCCAAGAAAAAAAAAGTGACGTGCAGAATCTTCATACTGCCATCTACTCATATACCAAGTTTCATTATATTATCTTTAATGGTTTTTAGTTATTGCAGGATCCAGATTTCCGGATATCCGGACGGACGGAAAGACGGAGGGCAAACCTATTGTCCCATCCAGTGTAAACAATGGAATAGGACTTATGATGATATTGTAGAACAAAGAAGAGTTAATGTATAAATTCAGTACATATTGAAGATTAATCATAAGGAATAAAACCAAATGATTATTTCTTCTTCTTTTTCCAATATGAATTTATTTTTTGATTGATCCCCTAAAATACATGCTATGATAAAGAATATACATGTACGTGGATTTCCTTCTGTTAAGCCATTATCAGGTTATGTTTTATTTACATTAAGCCCAATTAAAAAGATACATGAAGATTTTGAGGGATGACCGAGAAACATCTTTAAGGGCATATATCCTTTGCACACCTGTAACATAGTGAAACTGGTAAAAAAATTTGAGTTCTCAAAAACAGGCAAATCTTTGCAGTGAATGCCTGTAACGTATTTGAACAGGTTAACTTTTACTCTCCTCAAAACCTGACCCTTTTTTAAAGTAGGAACCCTAAACATATTTAATGTTATAAAAATAACTGCCAAATCAATGTATTTAAATAGTTTTAATAAATGGACTTAAAATGTAATTTGATATTTTGTTTATGAAAGACTTTCCATTTGTTTATTAACCCTTTCCCTCATAGAGGATACTATGAAAGGACCTATGCGAACAGCATAAAACCAGATTAGCCTGCGAGTAACTCGCAGGCTGATCAGGTTTTATGCTGTTCACTGCTCCTCAGTGGTCTGGTAATGAGGATTTTACAATTAAATTTGGTAAGGATTGAGTTTGGCTTTCTGCAGATCAGGCTTTATGTGGTACCTATTGAGTGCGTCAAAATGAGTCTATATGAGGGAAAGGGTTAAAAGTTTCATTCTTCTAGAGATATACAATGTATTGAATTCAAATCAGAAAAATCAATAATAACTTAACCCCCTTACCTCATGAATATTCATGTACAGCTTTATGACTTGACGAATATTAATTAACTGAACTTTAAATGGTATATGAAATCATGAATTTTTCTATATGAAGTAAAAGGTTAAATTTGAATATTTCTATCCAAAAAATCAAATTAACTGAAATTTCTTAATTGAATAAAATTACTTTTTGTGAGTTTAAATGTTTATTTTTATGATTCCTTTTGATTACCAACTTATAGATCATTATATATTAGCTATTAAAACTTACTGATTATATTGGTTATCTTTAGAATTATTTATCACTGTTGATTGTCTCATTTTACACATTTTTATGCTATAGATATTTCGATATCAAACAAAACCAAATAGATGCTTTACTGTACTACACATCTGTAACATTGAAAAACGTATTTCAATCAATGTCAATGTTAATCTTATTTTATAATACAAAAATATTGAACAACAGAAGAGGATTTGCATGGTGCATTATGCATTTCAGCTTTAACATACGTTATTATACACTTCAGTAGTGCAATTGTGTCCGCAAATGAAGACAAATATGTTCAATTCTGAAAAATAGCAACAACCAAAAAAAAAATATTTTGGTTAATTTCAATGTTGTATGCATACTTGCATACTTATTCCTGATAATACGCCAAATTTCATAACATTGCAGGCAATAACTATAAAGATTGGCCCATTTTTAAGGAAACCATTTTTTTACCAGTTTCAATACACTACAGGCATTCACTGTAAAAACTGGCCCAAAATGCAAAAGAAATATAAATGTAAGGAAATTAGAATAGTTTTGCAGTCAGCACTCAATATGTATACATGCAGAAATGTCTCCACATTTTCATCTGTCACCCATACATGCAGACGTATAACAGAAAGCTATCTGAACCAATCTGACTAAAGTCATCTCCTATATATACGCCATCTACATTAGGAAGATCTGTACTTTAGTCAGATTGCTATCTGAACCAGTTTGAGAGGATGGAGTCATAAAGTAACCCTCTGCTCTATGAATGGACATGCAAACCATACAGTAACTAAGATAATACTGTTTTAATTTAAAAGACTGATGGTACAAATAAACACCAGGGCCATCTGGGAAAGTGAATAACTTACATGCAATATTGCTTTATCATAGTGAACACACCAAGAGTATAAAGATATAATAAACAGATGAATGCCAGTATATGAACAAAGGGACATTACTCTTAAAACGCATACAGGACAAACCTTCACTTCATGCAACAGATGATGGTGGGTATCATTTATCCAAACTCCCCCAAAAACTGTTCTTATTTTGCAACAGACCCTTCTCCAACAAGCTGACTCTTTTTCTTCCTTCAAACAATGAAGAGCGCTGATATATCATTTTATGAAGCAATACTTATCACTTTAAAATAGACTGGTAACATAAAGGGAAATACCGGTATAATGTATTACACAGTATAATAATATAGGTAACAGTCCTCTAATCAAGGTGCATAAACTCACTGCTCCAATTGTACAAATTGTGCATATCTGGAATAAAGAACAACTCCTATTGTGGTATGCATATAAGAAATATGTATTAGCATAACATTGCCTTTCATGTGATCTTTTCTTGATAAACAAAAAGGTTCTGTATTACATGAAACCATTCTATCAATCATCCATATGGCCAAGTACTAATTGAAATATTAAACAAGATATGAACTAAAAAGACACATTCATCATTCTCGTCTCTTGGGGTGTCTTAGAAAATGAGTATATTTATTGTATACAGTCATATGTTTGTCAAAAAAGAAAATTTTTGGTATTTTTCATAGGGAAGTAAGACTGATGAAATGCTTTCCTACTAATCTAAGAATTACTTTGTGAATGAAAGACCAAACAATGCCTATTTACCCAAAAGATTCCATACGACAAATCTAAATTTGATGCTTTCTTGTTCTATATTTAGCTAACAATCACCTTAACATGAAATAGACATAAATGGGGTGTTTCAGAAGTTCCTGGATTTTCCTTTTATCTCTTCTACTTCTATATATCAAAATTGTTCAAGACCAAAGTCCACTTCATTTAACAAAACTTCTAAAACACCCCTCATAGGCCACAATATCAGTGATTTTACTGCATAGTATGCTCCAGAACATGTTCCGCCCCTTTTCTCACAAAGTAAGCATAAAGTGCCCTGTCTGAACAACTAAGGATTCTGGGGGATTAACTGTATTCTCTCTTTAATTATTTCATTGTCCCAAAAAAAAAATTAAGGACTGAATACAGTTAAAATCATAAATGACAATTTCATGATCTATAAATATTGTAGTATGAGGGCTCAAAACAAAACCTAAACCAAATGAACATCATATGAGAAATCACTTTGCAACTGGTTCTAAACAAGACAGGCCTTCAAATTCCTTACAGATAAAAAATGTTTCGTACCGTTTGGTTGGAGAGCTACTTATTTATATCTGCTGAAATGAAAATAAAACACTGTGAAAACTGGTCAGGCAAAGAATTATCTTACATATGATTTTGTTTTTCAATGTTCCATTATTATGTGAATTATCTGAGAGACAACATGTGACAAGGTCAATCATGACTCGCTGTTCAGGAATGGTAAGCACTTTACCGTCAGTGTCCATCCGTGTGTCCCCACACAGGGAGGTCATGTAAATTTTGCTCAGCTGGACATCTACAGGATCAAACACACTGGGATAGAACTTGAACCTTAGTTGCCCCAGGATACTGGTGTGAATCTCTGGCTCTCCAGCATCATCCTGGTAAAGGTCAAGGTTATTTTGGATAAACAGATGAAAAGGTAATGTTTGTGAATAAAGATCATATCAATAGTGAAAGTACAAAACTGTGTACCACTGAATTTTCAATATCAGACAAAATCCTGGTTCCATTCAAGAAATATCAAAAGATTTTTAAATCAAGTTTTTTTTTTTTTAAATAAAAAGATGTCAAATAACGCAAAAAATATTTTTGATTATCTTAACTTCGATTGCAGGGCATATAAAAGGGATAATTAACTCTTGATTGTACACTTCAGTATCTTGCCATATATAGAGACCATACTCACATACATGCTATAAAAGATAAGGCTAAATTATATACACAACAAATCATAAACCCTTTCCCACTCAGTTATGCCATTTTATTTAAAAGCTTGATAAGACTAAGAGCAATCCCCAGGCTGAAAACTGTCAATGTTGACTTTGCTTCTCAAAGGACTGAATGAATATAAAACCTGATGCATGATAGCTGCATGATGATTTATATTTCAATTTACTTGGTAACTGTTTGATTGTTTATTGGGTTTATCATCTCCCCCAACAGTATTTCAGTCATTTGGTGACTATGTCTACTTGAGACAGATGTAGCACTCTCACACTGCAGTATCACACAATAGACATGTGTTGAATGATACCACACCCAGTCACATTCTGACATTGAGCCAACCAGCTCCGGTATAACAGCCCAGATTCCCCCCCCCCAGTCAGTTTTTTCCCCGGGGAAGAAACTGACTAGTCAGGTTTTTCCCCTCCCAGTCAGTTTTTTCCTCCCTCTATTTTTAAGGTTTTAGAGGTGGGGGGGAAATTCTAGACCAGTCAGTTTTTCCCCCCTATCTTATATATTGCATGTGATTGTGGAGGAAATTCTAGACCAGTCAGTTTTTTCCCCCCTATCTTATATATTGCATGTGATTGTGGGGAAATTCTAGACCAGTCAGTTTTTTCCCCCCTATCTTATATATTGCATGTGATTGTGGGGAAATTCTAGACCAGTCAGTTTTTTCCCCCCTATCATTATATATTGCATGTGATTGTGGGGAAATTCTAGACAGTCAGTTTTTCTCCCCCCTATCTTATATATTGCATGGATTGTGGGGAAATTCTAGACCAGTCAGTTTTTTCCCCCCTATCTTATATATTGCATGTGATTGTGGGGAAATTCTAGACCAGTCAGTTTTTTCCCCCCTATCTTATATATTGCATGTGATTGTGGGGAAATTCTAGACCAGTCAGTTTTTTCCCCCCTATCTTATATATTTCATGTGATTGTGGGGAAATTCTAGACCAGTCAGTTTTTTCCCACCTATCTTATATATTGCATGTGATTGTGGGGAAATTCTGGACCAGTCAGTCCCCCCCACCCAGCCCCCCCCCCCCTCTCATCCAATATATTGTGCGAGATGGTAGGGAAATTCTTGACCAGCCAGTTTTTTCCCCCCTGTCATGTATCCCCCCCCCCCCCCCCCCCCCCCCCATCTTGTGTAAAAATATAAGATAGGGGGGAAAAACTGACCGGTCCAGATTTCCCCACCATCACCACAATCTAAATGACAGGGGGAAAAAAACTGACTAGGTCAGAATTTCCCCACCATCTCGCGTAAAAATATTAGATAGGGGGGGAAAAAATGACTGGTCCATAATTTCCCCACCAATTCGCACAATATATAAGATAGGGGGGAAAAAAACTGACAAGTCCAGAATTTCCCCACCTCAGAAACCTTAAAAAAAAGAGGGGGGAAAAACTGACTGGGTGGGGAAAAACTTGACTAGTTAGTTTTGTCCCCGGGGAAAAATTTGACTAGTCAGTTTCTTCCCCGGGGAAGAAACTGACTGGGGAAAAACTTGACTGTTACACTGGAACTATCCTAATATGCTGAGCACAATGCAAGGGAGCTCTACTAGTACCATTTCTACAATTTTGGTGTATCCTGTTGGGGATCAACCCCACTATCTTCAGATTCTGGGGCGGACTCACTCAGCCACCATACAAATGATAAGTGTCCTATGGTCAGAAGTCTGTCCCTGGTACTGACCAGTTTATAGTAGCGGACCCAATGACTGACCAGCAGCTTGTACAGTGTGGTCATACACGGATGGTCCGACAGGATACACAGTCGTTGAATCAGATCAGCCTGTTCCCCCGGGGTCAGGATCTCACCCTCAAACTCCCGCTGAAACAAACACAAAACACGTAAGAATAACAAACTTTGTTGGGTTTAGGTTTAAACTTCTTAAAGATGGTATCAGTCTTTCAGTTGTCTACAGGAGACTGACATGGCGCTGCTCCACTACCACATACTGTAGTATCAGTATTGTTCGCGCTGGTCTAATTTTCGCGATTTTTGCGCAATGGGCCTTCCGCGAATTTAGGACCGCGCGATATTAAGTCTGTATAATCAAAGAATATATATGGTATTTTTTTGTTTGACACCAATTTTGACAACTAAATTTCATGCGTTGTTTTATAATCAGTACCATCTTAGATCAATAAAACCAACAGTTTCCCAAGGGTTTTACACTCGTGTTCTATTTGAGACTAATATCAAATCAATAATCTGTGTTATTCTTTTTAAAATAAGATCTTTTTGTATATTCTAACTTACCTTTTACCGGTGTTGAACCGGTGCATGAAATTTACGCTTGCGTGATGTTAACTCATTTTTGCCGAGTCATTATTCAGGCACTGACCTTTATGCATAAATTCATCAAAGTACAATGATTTTTGAAAATATTATATTCCTTAAATATTTCGTTACAAAATGTGTTAAAGATCATGTTAACATTTCCAGAAACCATATGTGTACGAGTGTGTACCATAGCGATGTATAACATGTACACACACACTCCCCCCCTCCCTCTCTCTCTCTCTCTCTCTCCATATATCTTGAAAATCATTTCATGATTTGTTTTTATGAAGAACACGTTTTATTTAATCAAGTGAGAAATTATTGTTTTCAACAATTGGATAAGAGACATTACTTAATTAACAATTACTGATATCGAAAGTTAGCTGTTCGGACACAATGCTGGTTATGATGAAGATTAGGAAAGTGGTCTAAAATAAATACAGATTTCGAACAAACATTACTACTAACTGTATGGTGGTAGATTGTGTGTACCGACATGTCCCCACCTTCTAGATTGACAGTTTGTTTATACAACAATCAAAGTGAGACCTGTAAAACAAAAAGGTCCCGGAGAATAGATTGTCTGATCACCGGAAGTGCTGCAGTCGATAACAAAGGAAATGCCATCTTTCGGCAGTTTGGCCCCAGCAATTAGGAGACGGTGCTTATTAACAACTTACCAGTAACCCTTATCAGTAACCCACCCCTATGACGTCACTTAACTGGGGGGAGGGTAGCGCAAACATATCAGTTGGTAATTAATTAGCATTCGATATCCGGGGCACCAAATCAGTCATTCAGAACGAAATGGATATTTTTTTATTCATTCATATTTTTTTTGATTTTTTATTTTTTTTTTTGAAATGGGAAATGCGCGAATTTAGCACCGTGCGAAATGGTTTTTAGAGAGGGTAGCGCGAAATTTAGACTGCGTGAAAATAACTGATACTACAGTAACATCATCCTCTCATCACCTGACACAGTACCAACCAGTCCCAGAACTATGTACCCTTATATTCTAAGCACTAAGGAAGGAAGCTATACCAGTATTTTTTTTTGTTTTTATGACTTTGGTATGTTGCTGCCAGGGATCAAACCCACAACCTCCTGTTTCTGGGGCAAACACTCTAACCACTCACCCACCAGAACCAGTAAACTGGGGCTTGAATCAACATGAAGAGGCATATCTTTATAGCCACACTTAAATTTGTGAAGCAAGAATATAATGAGTCAAGATAAAATGAAAACTTTTTTCTAACAGTTTGCTCTTCAGACAGGAAATATTATGTAAAAGAAATCTAAGCTATAAAAAGTTGTGGACAACATTAAAATTTTTATAAGCAGGACAATTAAACTAAGTATATAGTTATCTTGAAACTTTTTAGGTTTATTATAAAAATGCTATAGGAAGTTGTATCATGCCCCTTTGTATTAAGACATTAGAGTACACATTCCTAGTTCCCAATAAGTCCCTGTGTTGAGGGACCTACCTGTAGATAGAGGACAGTATGTAGAAGGACACAGCTCATGGTTGACATCTGGTGCTGCATTAGTGGCTTGAAAATCTGAAAACAGAAATAATTGAAAGAAAAAAAATCAACTTCAATTTTTCATGTTGCTAATATTCAAAATCCACAAAGCCACTCTGTTCTATAGTCATTAAAACATCACCATATTTTATAATAAGCTTGTTAACTTTAATATTAAATCAATAAGTATTATTATGATTAAATTTATGATAAAGAATCAACTTATTAACATGTAATAGACTAGATGTTAAGTTTTGAAACTGAAGACATGTAAAAATCGCAAATCTATAATAGTAAATACTTGATTAGTCACAGGATTACATAAACACAAAATTTGGTCACAATATTCACTCTGTATGGAAAGGCCCTAGGTTCAAGTCCAAAGTCAGGCTGCATATACATTTTTCTCACCCTGTTACACAAACTACATGAATTTTGTATCTAAGGTGGACACAAAAGCTCAAGTAACTGAGCCATGTAAGCTAAGAAATCGTTTTTCTCCCAAAAATCTATCAAATACAGTGCAGGGTACTTTGGCTGCCATGCCAACCCTCTCACTAACCATGGGCGACACATCTGTAGTGTTCTGGGCCAGACATGCCAGGGACTGCACAATCCTGTAGGAGCCACACCGTGTCATCAAGGGAAGGTTCTCCACGATGTAGGCTGCCATCTGCCGAGTGCCTGCTCCATCATAGGTTATCTGCCTGTTAACCTGGGAAAACAAGTCACCTGGCATCAAAGTTAAGGTAAAGTCCCTGTAATGGTTCCACTACATTTCGGATCTCATGGCCTTTCACAGAGATAACCAAGGTTTCCTAATGTTTCATTAGGGTACCTTGGTTATCTTGGTTGGGGCCAAGACCTGCATACCACATCATATCAGACAGCATTATAAAAAAACAATACCTTTTACCTCATTGTAGACTTGTTTTGACGCATTGGCAAGCAAAGGAGACTCATATCTGAAAACTCCTTCAAGAAGCTGTCTCATCAGGGTCTCCTTTGTTTGTTCACACATATGTAGATATATGTGATTCACTTTGGACAGAGACTATTAGTCCATCAACTCTTATAGACCTGGTCTGATGCCTTGGGAAACACAGCAGAACCATATCATATCAACTCCTACAAGGATCTGTCTGATATGGTTCTCATCTGTTTTCTCATTTAGTATTGTACATCAGATTCTACACAGTCTGCAAAGCACAACAAATCCATTGTTTTCTATACATACCATTTTAAAGCAGCTTATTCATAGATGCTCATTGACTAAGGACTTGGACTTTAACTATAGGTGTGTATTTACATCTATCTATACCCATCTACAGATCTACAGATAAATGGTCACCCAATACAACCAGTTGTGATTTTAAAAAAAAATGGGTTGTTTCCCGTCACAGATAGTATTGAAATTATATATACAATTATGAAACTTATATTTAGATCTTTTTTCATTTGCTATAATTGGCGAATTACATTTACTCTTCGCGAACACATTAACTCCATAGGATTAACTTACGAAATCGCTACCCAGAACAAGAGAAGACACCCTGTTGTGGAATGTTACACGTATTACTGCAAACACCTGCCTCTGGGTACCAATTCTATATTTAATCAATTTTGCCCAAGTTGTGTTTGTGAAAACAAGGTTTTCCTGTGTAATGTCACCAACACCTGCCAACATTGATGAGGGCGAGTAAAAACTTATTTGATTAATTTCTACCGATCATCAGTGAATATGAGCTGCCTTAAGTTAACTCAATTAATATTCATTAAGCTATAAATATGTACATAAATATTCATTAGATAAAAGTTTAATAATCCTACTATACCTGTCTAAGGTGCTGGTCATGTGACCTTGGAGCATTGGAAATCCTGAAAATATAATAAAATATAATTATATAAAGAGCATTACAAAAAGATGATAAAGTTCATACATCTTTCGAATGTTTCTATGTGGTTGGCAAATGAATAATGGAAAGGTCATTCCTTGCTTTTCCTGGACTTAAGGACTGGTCCATTAAAAGTATCACTAAGAAGGATGAGTATATATTAGAAGAATATGTGCCTGCAGCTGATGTACCTAGCAAATAAAGTGTAAAAGTTTGTTTATTTATAGTGTTTAATGTCCTGCTAACAGTATTTATATCATATGGAGACAATGTCTACTTGAGACAGATATAGTGCTGCCACACTGCGGTATCATGCTGTAGGCATGTGGTATGATACCACACCCAGTCACATTTTCCTGACACCAGGCTAACCAGTCCTGGAACTACTCTTATATGCTAAGCGCCATGCAAGGGAGCTATACCAATACCATTTTTTACAACTTTGGTATGTCGCAGCCAGGAATCAAACCCATGACTTCCTCCCAAGGCGGACGCTCTTACCACTCGGCCAATGCGGATGAAAAAAGTGTTTACCGTAAGTAAAACATTTCTTAAAAAAAGAGATATGTTTCAAAGTCATTATGCTTGTATAGACCAGGTGGGGTTCCATGACATGTACCCTGGTTACATAAACAGCTCTTACTGAAGGTCAGAGTCAGTTTTCTGTTTCCAGTAACAGTGACCGTGACCCTGTTTTTTGTATCACTGAAAAACTATTCAAAGTTTCACTGCCATACCATTGGCTTTAATTAATACATCTAAGTTAAAGGGATGTGATGGGAAAGGGGCCAATGTTTGTGACTCTACTACCAAGTGAATTTGGATTTAAAACCACTGGATATACCTGGCTATATTCTCCATAACCTTGGCAGTCAGCAGGGTATAATCTTGAAACACTGACGTCCTCTCCTGCTTGGTCAGCTCAGCAAAGTCATCATATTGGTCAAACAACAGACCCTGAAAGAGGGGAGGGGGGGGGGTAAATAAAACTTGCTTTTGCAATTTATACATTTGCCTGAAAATCACTTTGAAAATTAAGACTAACAATACATTCTGTTATCCAGACATGCAGAAAACTTATTCATTTGACTGATAGTAGAATATTACTAATCTTATATGTAGTTAAGAATGCTTTTCAATAATAATAATTACTTTTTACGTTAAGAAATGTTAAGTGGTAACAGTGTATCTTGCAGTATTTATCAAAAAGCAGTAGCTACAAAATCATGTACTCCATATGCAAAAAACAAAACAAACAAAAAAAGACACAACACCAGGGTTAGTTCAATGTTATATATGAAAGAATATGGGTCGCTGGTTTGGATTCCAGTTTCCTCCCATACCAGGAACTATTTGAACACCACCAGCAGTGCCAATGAGAAGATTTTCATGAGCAATGTCAATTTCTTTCCAGTCATTTAAAAAATAAACTTAAACACAATAGATTTCAAGTACTTATTCAAGGCGGGTGGACACACAAATGACAACATACTGGGCAAAACTCCTCCATTTGTACCAGACACTGACAGGCACAGGATCGCAGTCTTTGGCTGTCGGGCTGGTTCACACGGGATGTTACTATGGCAACCAGCTCCTTCATCAACATCCTGAATACGTCAGAGTCCTGATGTGTTAAAAAATAACCATTTAAATAACAATAAAGGAAATACATGTATTAACTTTGTATCTTATTTACTATTTATAAAATTCATACTGATGAAACAAAAATTTTAAATTTATATCTGAATTAACATGTACCTGCATACATGTGATCATATACAATCACTCTAACACAAACTGTGAGTGTCTTAAGTATACTCACTATTAACACAACTTAATAGTATTGAAATTTGATTTAACAGAATGAATATTTTATATGCATCTTTCAAACTTCACTAACTCTCAGTTGAATTCCAAACATCACAGTTTGCAGTAACACTACTTATACAGGCTGGGAGCGTGAAAACTTACTGCAGCGATATTAATTTTTTGCACCACCACAAGTCTGTCAATACTTGTTGTGATAAAGACATAGCTTCGGGTGAGAATTTACCCACCACAGAAATACATCAAGATATAAAAAAATGTTGAAATACAAAATGTGAAAGATGAAAATGGGAGTTTATATCCAGTATATTTTAATAGAGAAATAGTCAGACAGTCAAATTGTCAAGATATCTTAAATGTCGAGACTGACAATATTTACATAATGAGTCTAACCTGCAGTATGATATACCATTATTATGTATCTATCATGTTTTCATTACAACATATTTTTTTTTCCATTTACAGAGGTTTACAGCATCAATTCAAACTGCATAATCTAGAAATGGACAATGAAGAAGCTTATTTTCACAACTATTTCCATAAAAATTGTTCTTGAACGAAGACATGAAATGATATTTGAAGGGAGATTAGATAAATTGCTATTGTTACAAGAAACTATGTCAATATTCCCTGGCACACTAAGTAAAGGAACTACAACCATGACCACAACCCAAGAGGACACACCTGTTTATTGGGTTGGGACTTTTTCTACTTGAGACAGATACAGTGCTCTCATCACGCCATAAACGTGTGGCATTATGTGGCCAACCAGTCCCAGAACTACCCTTTTATGCTTAGGGAGCTATACGAGTACCATTTGTTACAACTCTGTCTCAGCTGGGGATCAAACCCACAACCTCCTGATTCCAGAGGGGGACAAACCTGTTGGCTGAGCTGCAGGAGGAGACTGGTGGATGTGACGAGAGCCTGACACACAAACTGCCAGTTGTCTGCACTGTCCACAGCCTGGTGGTACATATCCAGTAGGGAGGTCACAATCTGATCCACACTGAAACAACAAGTTATCACTATATTCATTCATACTTCCATCAACACAAAAAAATGGGATGGAACACAACACCAATGAAAGTGAAATAGCAAAGTAATTCTTTTATTTCTGGGCCAGGCTTTTGCAGATCTATTTTCTTCATTTGAGAGGTATATTTTAAATTCCTCTTACTGATAAAATGTTTGGTATTGTATTTTCTACTGCAAATTTGAGCGCGGAATAATGGTTGAATAACTGCATTGCATGTCTTTAATGTGCAAAGTATTTGCAATTGAAGCCACCTTGTGATATTTTATCATTGATTTTTTTGTTTAATGAATCAAAACATTAACAAATTTTGAATGACTAAATGACATAATATTAAAGGTTTTGTACAAAACTGGAAGGAAGAATATTTGTAATATTTTAAAGTTGCAATACTACCCAAAATCAGTGCATTAAATTAAGAAAATACGGTAAAAATATGAAAAATCAATCTTTCTTTTGAAAATACGCAAAATATTGCCTATGTAGGTCAAACAATTAGCCCAAAAGATATTGACAGAATCACCAATTTCTTAAATGACTATAGGAAATTATTTCCTCAACCCCTTTCACGAAGATTTCCTGAATATTTACATGAAGACTTCTGGAATTGATCGAGCTCTGTCACGTAGTCAGATTGGCCCTCGTAGGTCATGCATAAGCATATATAAATAAGTGTCTTGCGAGTGTCCCCATGTATAACCCATGCACAGTTTAAATGTTGAGGTGTGTGTTTATACCATATTTTTCAGGCACATGTTGACCAAACAGCCAGTGTTCTTTACAGAAAATGAATTAATGTATTCTCTAGTTGCATAATATTTGTTTTTACATTTGAGAAATGAGCACTGTACTCCCAGATGAATTGGTGCACTTCTATTTTTAGATGGCTTGTAATTATATTTATGTAAATAAGGCTGTTTCTGGAACTTGTTAGAAATAGCCAAATCAGTGGCCATGAAATTCCATACTTGTTGATACGATTACGGTATTGTAGATAATCCGTTGATAATATAAGGGATCAGGCGAGTTTTATGAACACTTTCTTTACTGAAGGTCCATCAAAGGTGATAAATGTCCATGACTTGTTTCAAACTGAGAGTTTCAAAATTTTTGGGCTATATTGACATATCTGTATTATTGCATCTTTAATTCTTGTTAACATAAAGAAACAGTTTGCATACAGTACCTGTCTCCACTGATACCAAGGCAGCCATATTCTTCTAGAATAATTAACAGCTCTGTTTTTACCTGCCCATCAACCATGTCATCATACAGGGTCTAAAACAGTTGAACAAAGTCTCAGATATGACATCCACAACACACAACTGTAACAACATACAAATTTCCACACAGACCAAAAATCATAATTGTAACAAAGTATTTCAGGTAATAAGGTTGACACTGAACTTCAAGGGTCAAATTTTAAAGGGTCATATAGTAATATGGAAATTCTATATACAGGGTTGCCACTGTTTCTCCAGATTAAAATTCAAGGACTCTTCCAGGACCTAAATGTGTTTTTCAAGGACCATTATTACCAAAATCACTACAGTATTTGTATGACCTTAACACCATACTTGCCATATTTTCAGCATGTCTCCCAGGGAGGTTTTGAAATCTTCACAGGGGGATTTGGGGTCCAGCTAGGGAGATATTACGACATATATCAAAGAGGTGTTCTTAATAATTTTTTTAGAAGAATACACATTTGATTACCCCTTCAATAAATTTATTACCAGTTTATATATATAGATCTACTGTTTTTTTCATTTCATGAAAATATCATGAAAAATTATACTTAATTTAAAAATTACAAAATTTATTAATAATTTAAATAAAAACTTAATATTCCACAAGCACTGTTTCACATTAAATGCAACACAACCTTGTCACAGATCAGAGATGCACAGATCAGAGATACAGTATTTTTGAGTATATTTGATTTCTGGAGTGATTTCTGATCATATATTTTATATTATTGGGGATGAATATAGAAAAAGAGTTAAAACTATTTTAATATATCTAATAATTTCACATTCCTTCTTTTTTTTTCCCCTAACTTTAAAAGCTTTCAGCTAAAATATTACTTAGTTTAAAATATTTAACGTACGGTAGGTTACCCAACTCTTCGAGACAGCACATCTCATTATAGTAAATTATTCAGCAGACGACATCCGTTATTTATCAAATCAATGTCAGTGTGAAAATTGCCCTTCATTTGCAATTTACCGCTAGCTGAGATGTACTTACTATGATCATGTGTCGATATGACAAGTTTTGATAATGTTTAAATTATCAGTAAACAGCTGATCTAATTATCATTATCAATTATCATTTAATGTTTACACTTCCGGTAAGTAAGGATTAGCTATTCTCCAGGACCTTTTTATCCATGGTAAGATACACTTAAGCAATCATTTACATCTTTATTATGGTGTACCAAATGCATTCTAACCTTACGGCCAAAATTACATGTAGATACTTTTTCCAATCTGACAGGATATTCTACAATACAGAAAATATTTTTTAGTTAAGTTGCTTGTGTAGACTCAGATTAAAACTGTAATAATTAATTTCACAAATCCTTTTGTATGGAAAAAATACAGACATTTCACAGTTGTCTCCGAGACCATTCAATTTTATTAACTCTTTTTTTTTAAAATCACAGTCATTAGATCTTTTATTTTTTATTTTTTCATAGATCTTACGATATATTTATTGAATAATACAGTATAATGCAATTTTGTCTCAATGCATTAGATACCCTACCCACTTCACTACGATCATATTTTTGTAAGTACAAAGTCAGCCTTAATTTCATGTAATGGTGTAAAATCTGTATTTACAGTTTTTTTTTATTTTAAACATTCATGTTTTAAAACATTACTAAAGCTTTTTGACCATTTTTATTGTTGTAAATAAGATTTATCAGTGCATGCTTTTTTCATCATATTCTACGATCATACCGGAAGTAAACAAAGTGAATTTCAAGCATGCTTTTCACATGCTAATAAAATCACCAGAGGCAGTTCAATTGAATATCAAATATAAAGATTATGAAAGAATGATATTGTGTCAATGTTGAATGCCAGATTTGAAATATTACGAATATTTGTGCCGATTAGGCTATAAATTTCATATTCATAAACAGACCCATAGAATCAACTTTTACTTTCACTTCGAAATTAACTTGAGCCGTTAACAATATCAAATGGTTGTAGGTTTGTGTTCACACATTTCCTCTCCAATCATCAGCAATGACAATGGTGCTGGCAGTGCCATGATGATCTTTTGCTTTTTTTTTAATGGAAAATGTAACTGATCCAAGAGGAATTTTACATGTAAAACAAACAAAAATTGGGTCGGCGGCAAAAAAACATGGTTGGTCAGGCCACCAGAAACATAACTTTTTTTTAAGCCAAATCATTCTAGCTTTAGTAGTGCTTTGATACCCGCTTGCTAATTACCTAATGATAACTGTCTCAACTGATAGACTGGTACCTGTCTGAATCAAGACAATTAGATAAGGATGATCACACATTGCTGTGTAAACCAGCATTGATACTAACACATGATCTTACGTCATCTCCCTGATGTTGTATCATAGCTCTGTAATAACATGGATTATACTGAGTCCAAAGGGAAATCGGTTTGATTTAAATCAGACCGAGGGATTTTCACCTCCCAGCGGGTGACCGGGGGACAAGTCAAAATCCAAGGAGATCTAATTCCCAAACTTTTCCCTGACCAAGTTGGATTTTGTTGAATTCATGGTGTTTTCACAACAAGGAGCAAGAGAGTTTAAATTCCCGGACTTTTCCTGTTTTCCCGGTAGCGTGGCAACCCTGTATATATCAACAAGTTCTTTCATAAATCACTGAACACTCAAATCATTATCAAACGAGTAACAATATAAAGGGCACATTAGGAATCTAGGATCTATCCAAAAAGATTTGTAATAGGCATTATTCTCACAATCAATGTCAATATAATAAAATGTTTTGTTTCTTTTTAAACTAAAATGATCTAATTAAATTTAAAACTGTAAAATTTGAATAAAAATGCTTATTTTGTGTTGTATTAAATTGCCATAATTATGTAACTGTAAAAGACCTGATGATATATATGAAAATTAATCATTGTTTTCCGAAAAACTGCTCATCCGGACATTAGTCAACTTATTTGATACGATACAGTTCCTCGAGAAAACATACGTATGACATGTATTGTTAACATACTCTGAGAAGATCTAGTGCATAAAACTCATCCTGAAATCGTTTGGCGATAGTTCCAGTTAACTTTTCTTGTCTCAGCGTCTGTAAAAGCACTGCGCTTTCATTTCCTTGTTTTGACATCTTGTGCAGAAAACGGTGCTCCCGTTATTTACACACGCTTATAACAACATAAGGTAATAATGCAGCATAAAATTACCTGGTCACTGCATCTGAATTTTAGCATCCAGAGAGAAAAAAAGGGCTGACAATCCTGTGATCACCAGTGAAATTAACTTAAATTAAAAACTTTAATCACCAGACCTGTGGAAAATATGTTAATAATATAGCTTCATACCTTCTTTAAGGCTGGTCTGACTTGTGTGACGATGCGTCGTCACGGGTATAAATTCAATCTCTGACAACTGCGTCAGGGAGTCGACTCTTTGGCTCAGTGGTTAGAGCATTGGGTTATCATGCCGGCGGACCGGGTTCGATTCCGGGCCGGGCCGTGTTTGTTACATTTGGTGTCAGAAGTGGGATAATGTCAACTGCCATACCGGAGTTGCCTTACCCACGTGTTTCCCAGGCCAAGTCTCGGGTCGAGACTTCTCCGAGGGGGAAGTAATGTGACGATGCGTCGTCACGGGTATAAGTTCAATCTCTGACAACTGCGTCAGGGAGTCGACTCTTTGGCTCACAGGTTAGAGCATTGGGCTATCACGCCGGCGAACTGGGTTCGATTCCGGGCCGGGCCGGGTCTGTAACATTTGGTGTCAGAAGTTGGATATTGTCAACTGCCATACCGGAGTTGCCTTTTCCACGTGTTTCCCAGGCCAAGTCTCTGGTTGAGACTTCTCCGAGGGGGAAGTAATGTGACGATGCGTCGTCACGGGTATAAGTTCAATCTCTGACAACTGCATCAGGGAGTCGACTCTTTGGCTCAGTGGTTTGAGCATTGGGTTATCACGCCGGCGGACCGGGTTCGATTCCGGGCCGGGCCGTGTTTGTTACACTTGTAATCTCTACTGAGATCCGCTCAAATAACCGGAGCGGATCTCAGTAGAGATTAGTCTGACTTGTAGTCCTATAATTATAAATATGCCATCACTTTTGTGATAATTTCTTTCATCACAAAGCAAAGGAATATTTGTAGGACTAGTCAGATTTCAAAAGTCGTAAATAGTAAGAGTATTGTGGTGATTTAGGTTAAGTACATAACTGCAATGAAGTTGAGCCGTCTTAAATAGTTTGATTAGGTTACAAATATGAATTGTGGTGTCGGGTCTCACTCAGATAGAAGTAGTGGAAAGGATCTGGCTTAGAACTTTGACCAGGCTTAGGCTATTTAAGAAATCCCCCCTTGCAACCAGAATAAATCTAGGCAGCCTGCATATAACAGTTAACTGAAATATTAAACGTTGATTCGGAAACAGGCCATTACAAGTTATTGTAATCCCTCTTGACAGTTCCTGAGATGGACCAGTGCCTTGAACCTGGAATGTTTATAAAAAAAACTTACCGCCAGTGAGATTCAAAACTGCAACCTTCAGATAAGCTATATGGACCGGACCACAGCACCCAACTAATATGCCTGATGAACAAGCTTTACACCGACACAACTGTTTACTACATCTCTTTAGAGATGAGGGGATAACCTGCTAAGAATAAGAATTGCTTTTGGTTTGGTCTGACTGGTTCCTGACCTTCAACTAAGAGTAGAGAGTAGGAAGATTGGGTACCAAATTAGGTGTAGGCTAGGTGTGGTATATAGCAGTAATGGTTTAAGGTGGATTAATTAATATCGCAAACAGAATGAAAGGTTTACTAACCAGCAACCAGCAAAAGAAAACAAACAGGCTGCTCATGTGAATAATTACTGAATTAACAAGTGTCTGCAAGACAGTTTACTAGACCATCCAAAGTGCTTGTTGGTAAAATCAAATAAAGTCTCTTCTTATTCTTGCCCTTAACCCTTTCCCTCATACAGACTCATTTTGACGCCCTCAGTAGGTACCACATAAAGCCTGATCTGCAGAAAACCACAGTTAAACCTTACCAAATTTAATTACAAAATCCTCATTTCCAGACAACTGAGGAGCAGCGAACAGCATAAAACCAGATCAGCCTGCAAGTTACTCGCAGGCTGATCTGGTTTTATGCTGTTCGCATAGGTCTTTTCATGGTTTCCTCTATGAGGGAAAGGGTTAACATACTCATTGTCAAAAATGATCTACTATGATAGTCTGATACCCCTGAACATGTTTATGAAGTCTAAAATCAATTCCATGCCTATTTACTGAGATATGAGCATGATAGTACTGTATATACAAAACTGTAACCATAATTTTAGTTCATTCCATCCATATAGTTGCCAACTTTGATAAGCTAATACTCCTGAAGATGTTACTTAACCAAAATATCTTAATTAAGAAAGTGCCATACCTTTTATCAAACTTAGTCGAGAGTTTACTTGTTTTTTATTTATTCATTTTTTTTGTGTGTGTACCCCTGGACCAATCATAAACTTCCAAGTCAGTAAGTATTATGAATGCTTACTGAGAAACTAACCAAATTTAATATTGCATGAAAAACTTAAACCAAAAAATCTAAGTCAAAATGTAGCCATAATTAACATCAATTCCAGTCAAAAATGATTTGTTTGTTGGGTTTAATGTCCCAGCCATAATGCCATAGACATGTGGCATGATACCACACCCAGTCACATTATCCTGATACCAGGCCAACCAGTCTTGCAACTACCCTTATATGCTGAGGGCCAAGCAAAGGAGCTGTAACAGTTTGTTTTTTATGACTTTGGTATGTCGCGACTGGGGATCGAATCCACGATCTCCCGCTCCAGAAATGATTTGCCTCTGTAATCTGATACTACTGAACATGTTAACCTTATCCAAATTTCTACTGCATGCAAAACTTGAACTAAAATGCCATGATCTGTTTATAGTCTGATACCACGGAATATGTTAATTTAGTTTCAAATCAATCTTATGCCTGGTTACTGTGATATCAGCATGAAATTACTATGTATGCATAACTTTCACCAAACTGCAAAGCCAGTGCATAGGTGATTGCAATAGCATTCATATTTTTTTTTCAAATAATCAAGCTAAAGTGGATAAAATACCCAATTAAATTGAAACTCAGTTAAAATTTGAAAGACTCAATCCCTTGAGCAATTAGTAACAAGACTTATGTCCTGGCAGACACCCAGCACTAATACTGAGAAAATTTGAGATTACTCATAATAGAGGAGTTTCTTAATTTTGCGACTCCCCCATTTCTGAAATCTCCAAGAGATAGAGCTGCACTCTGTGACATCACTGGCTGGGTACCCAATTAAGAATTACCATACTCAATTTTCACAGATTCTCAGTATTAAAAGTAAAGGATAGTTCATTCAGATGGCTTTTAAATGTAAAATATCTGTTCCTCTGTAGCAATAAGTACAAACACCATACAACTTTTTTTAATTTAAAATAACTAGTTTCAGTTATGCCTATCTGTGATTGATCACCTACTCCAAACCCTCTCCAGCTTCCATCCCTTCTCTCTTATAGTTGTATGTCTGTGCCAATTGCTATTCTCTTTGCTACCACCTTTAACTTGCCAACGGTTTGCCACCTGGTAATCTAGAAGTAGCTTTTCGACTCCTCGTACTTCGACTGATTTGTTGTGCATCACATCCTGTTGTCAGATTGCTATCTCACAAACACTCTTGATTTGCTATCTGCCACACTCCTACTTTTAACTATTGGCTGTCACTTATACAAGAACAAAATGTTGAAGGGTGAATTGCTGGCAGACTACCATCAAAGCTGAGGTACATTTAGGAATTACGGGTCACAGAAACATTGAATGTTACTTGTATGGAATGAAACTGAAAGATACATGAGAACATTAAGTGGATTTCATCTCATCTCTTTATAGCCTGTAGCAATTTCTAACAAGAACTAAAAAGGACTTTCATGAGTTCTGCATGATGTTACGTCACTTCAGTACTGTGATTAATAGGACTAGTTATCTCAGGTACCAATGTCCATACAGCTTGCTAGTTTAACCCTTTCCCTCATATAGACTCATTTTGACGCACTCAATAGGTACCACATAAAGCCTGATCTGCAGAAAACCACAGTTAAACCTTACCAAATTTAATTACAAAATCCTCATTTCCAGACCACTGAGGAGCAGCGAACAGCATAAAACCTGATCAGCCTGCGAGTTGCTCGCAGGCTGATCTGGTTTTATGTTGTTCGCATAGGTCTTTTCATGGTTTCCTCTATGAGGGAAAGGGTTAAATCAGGTGGGTGTTTAGAAAAGACTATTTTTGAACTCGAGATTTCAAAATTGTGTTTGTGTAATTTTGCAATAAGCTTAATTTTATCTAAAGACCTGATCAATTAAACTAAGAAAAGTAAGTGAAAAGAAAACATGTCTATATGCCGCTTTCATTTTTCTAAGTGGAAGCATAAAAAAGACAATTATGCACCAAGATTTTGGAACAAATTCATAGATTATGGAAATGATAAAAAGCACAAACAATAAATTGGAAAACATTTAGTTGTTTTATTGGCATTTTGTCCAAATAAACTACAATTTCTTATACACATTCTAACAAAAAAATGGCATATGGTATAAAGACACAAAAATAACTCTACATTCTTATGTCACACATGTTTGAACACTGGTCTGTAGTTAAATGAAAAGAAATCCGCAGGCATTCCAGAGTTACTCGCATTGTGACAGACTCTGCCGCTAAACAATCGTCTAGAACATAGAGTGAACAAAACTTATATTACACATGGACAATTCTCCCATGAATGTCATACGACGTAGCACTGATCCAATCATAACCACATGAACTTCACTCAAGTTTCTATGAAACATTCTCTTGAAACTTAAAACTAAAGCCATCATTGAGGGCGATTTCATAACCCCACCATCACCTCCATGTCTTGACACAAATATGTATTTGTCTTACTGTCTTGTGACTGATGAATGGACAAAGTCATTCCTAGGAATGCATCATTCCCTCACTCAGAAGTAACATAGGAGACAGGGGGTTATACAAAAAAAAAAAAAAATCTTTACACAAAAATGTTTCTTTTCAAATGAATTTCTCTTTATCTCCATCAATATTTTGAAAAATACATAAACATCATATATTTTATATTTATTTCATCTTTGTTGTTCTTAAGAGGCAAGTTTGTTATTCTCTATAATCAGATGCATCTCTTTGTTTTATCTTTCTTTTGTTTTTCTTTCTCAAATCATTGCTTAATATATCTCATCGTATTCCATGAATTTAACTGAATGAACAAAAAAACAATCAGAACTGATATCAAACATTTTTTTAAAAAAAATAACATAAAATTGATTCTTTGTAATAAATGACAACACAGCTGGATTAAAACAAATTCACCCTATTTCTGCATTCTTAAATCAAATGAAGACATTTTACAAAAGTACCACAGGACAAAAAGAATGTCAACCATTTACAACTGTACGATCTAGTGCAGAAAAAGACAAATGAGACCGGTCTTAAACCTGGTCAAACTGAAAATAACTCCAGCTGATCAGCTTTTATTCCCATTTTTCAGAGTCCTCTGAAATGAGAAGATAACACTAATAAATGTCAAGACTGACAGTTGCTTTCAGTATAAAATGGAGTGTTCAAAGCTGTAAAGGATTGACTGCCCTACACAGTTTCATGGTAATGATCTAGTTTCACGTCTTACCTTGACACGCATTTCTCATTCAGATTCATACAACAATGTATCCATGACGATGAACCATGTACTTACACACTTACAGCAACACTAACAATATGCAGTGATGAAAAATAATAATTTCATCTCGTAGACACACAGGTCTACTAAAATGATCACATAACCAAAAGTACCCTGACGTTAAAATTCAAAGCCAAGGTCAAACAAGTGCCAATATTTTATTACTGTATTTTTTTTTTTACCCTTTACACAATTTTTATAAATTTGTGTTCAGGAAAAAAAAGGTCAAGTTTTTTTTTTTAATATGGACCTCAGAGCTATGTAGTATCTACTGTATTGTGAGATTTTATTTTGGCATTAGGACATTAAGTTATCAACTTAATTTAACCCTATACTTAATATAGACTAATTCTGACGCATTGGCAAACAGAGCAGGAGCCGTCTGGTCTGGGTCCTCTCTGTTTGCCCAGACAATATGGTAGCTCAGTTTCTACACAGTCTGTATGGCAAAAAAAATCCATTGCTTCATATATCATTTTAAATTCAGTAAATTAATATTCATAAGGTAAGGATTAAATCATTAACAGAGCCTCTGTGACATGGCCATGCCATATCCTCAACAGATTAAACCTAAATCAGACAGCACATGCCCATCACAATGAGGATTCAACTCTAAAAAGTTTTGTGTCCCAACAATCACATTCTGTCTGTGCAAAGTTTGGCATAACAGCTCAAAATTAATTTTCACAGAAAAATAAAACAAATTGAAATATTAAATGGTTCACATAAGATATCTGTTATAATCATATTTAATTGCCATCAAATCTTCAAACAGATTTTCAAAATCCATTTCTTCTTTATATTCAATGAACAGATTTTTTGAGAAAAAGATACAGGCAAAATTCCTACATTAACTCTCACTCTGCATGGTTATGATATTTTCCCCCCCCTTTAATGTCTGAAATGTTTCCTTTTGAAATTTCAAAAAAGATTTTCATTTTTAGACAATTTTCTAATCTGGGTAAAATACCATAAACAGACAAAGTTTCCAAAGGTAGCCAGTGGTACAGTGCGTTAATGCAATGGCAAATTTCAATTACTATGTATGAGACAAATTACAGAGGTAGTTTAACATAAAATCTTGGGTTTCCTCTCTCTTCTATTCAACCCTTTACCACTGTTAAGAAATGACCTTGCAGCAAGTATAAACACCAATTCAGCATCAGGTTGGTCAGGTTTTATACAGAGATCTCCTCATTTATATCATCGAGACGAGAATGTAAGAGAATATAAGAGAATATAACCAGATCAGACTTCAAGCTGGTCTGGCGATGTGTTCTCAAAAATAGCTAAGAACGATCATGGGCTTAAATTTATCATGCTCAAATTCCTACAGAAACTAATGGCCATAACTTTGAGTCCGAGTGTGAAAAGTATGTGTAATTTCTTTTTTATATTTCGAGAACACAGCGGCCTAGCCTCATGATGTGAACTGGTGCATCACAGTGGTAAAGGATTTAATATATTTACACCTGGTTACTAGAGGAAAACAACATAAAGAGGACTGGAAATCAAAATGGCCTTAGTAGAACACAGTAATCTACTATATAGGGAATTTTGGCTATAATGTGACAAAGAAATTACTAACAGATCCAATTACTAACAGACCCACTCAGTTGGCTGGCAGCATTTATTCATCTATTTATACGAAATGAGTGAGGAAAAAAAATATAGAAGTGATCTGATAAATGCAAACAAAACCTTGATAACATCCATACCACATTCATATAAATTTAATGTGTTTTATTTTTCTTTCGCTAAATCATATTCTCTCTGCATACAAAACATTTCACTAAAAACACATCATACTGTGGAAGAAAAAAAACAAAAAACAACCACAAATCTGAACGCCTTTGAGATTGTGTTGAAAGATGAAACTGAACACTGATGATCCTAAAGTCAATGTCACATGACTTAACATGTGATCAGATCACATGACCCAAGACTGTCACATGACCTTCTGTAAACACCCTAAACATGCCAGCCCAAGTCTGCAGAGAGCTGCATGGTACTGAACTTGTGCAACTATTGCAGCAAGTCAGCAAAAAAAAAAAAAAAAAGTTCCCCATGGCAGTCACGTGACTACCACCAATGTAACAAGGTCACAAACATAGAACTTCACAACATTTAGAGAGTAAAAGAGAATTATGCGTCATAAAGCTGCAAGTATTTGTTCCTTCTGAACCACTCAGTGTGTCCTAACCATTATTTTCCCAGCTTGGCGATTCTATCAGCACTTCACTGGGTTACCTCCCCTTTTGTGTTCTCCAGGTTTACCCGTCATGTCTCCAGCATACGCATTTTGTACAAAGACCACCTTTATCGCATATTTTTATTTTTTTGAATTTGCTCTCATGTATTCTTAGTACAGAGACAATAAGTATGTATGTATGTATACATCCTTTTTTTAAGTGTAATGTGTTGTCGTTACACGGCTGCTGCACACAGCTGCCGTGTAAACACTCAGTAAACTATACATATATGAGTGAAGACCACAACATCTACACCACAGAGGCATCTGGTAGGCGCGTAATCTCTACACATCTGTTCAGAATATGACTTCATATAGTGTGGCCTTTTTGTCCCCTGATCCGGTCACAATATACTTGTCATCGGTAGAAATGTCACAACTCAACACTGATGAGGACTCCTTCGACTGGAATTAAGAAAGAGAAAAAAATCAGAAAAAAAGGTCTACTATTCGTAATCTTTAATTTTATCTTAATTCGATCCAACCCCCATTATTTTATAGATTAACAACCTCCTTTTACATGTTTATTAGAGCTGGGAACCGCAGCTTGGAAATGTACCACTGTATACCGTGGTTTTTAGGTAAATACCGCGGTATGTACCACAATATACCGCACACAATTTTCCTGGACTTGTGTTGAAGACTATTCATATATTTAAATTTTGCAAAGGAAAACAAGTCGTCGCCATCAGACTTTTTTATTTCCTTTCATGGTCATTATTAGTAATGAGTGAATACTTTCAAATTAAATTGTATTTTCTAATATTCAAATAGAAATTGATACATTTATATCATATCTACGCAGGTTTTTGATGTTGTTAAGCAATAAATTTATCAGTCACGAGAAATTTATTGAAAAATTGTACTCGTTCACTTCCATAATACAGAAACCACTGAAGTACCGGCATTATTCGTCCATGTACCAGTTCGTACTATATGCTGCTTCAAACCGCAGTATACTGGTATACCGGTAAAATAGTGCACCTCTAATGTTTATGTAAGTTGACAATTTATTCTGCTTTTTATTTTTATTTTTTTTAATCCTAATTTCTAAAGTATAATATATGCAAATACAAATTACAGTCACGATAACTTGCAATTAGGGCTGAAATGTGTACCCCTGGTATCTACCGGTCGGTACAAAAATTGCTAGTACCCAGGTTTAGTTATTACCTGTTACCCAACTGCAGCCTTTTCTATCATGAAACCCCTCTCCCCCTCTCTCTCACACACACACACACAAATATATATATGCTTCATGGATGCATTTTGGTTGAACAATGTATGTGTCATACTGAAACGTGTTAGTTATCTCGGTTGGTAAATTGTTTTTTAAGCAATGCTACATCTGTAGGGATACCCACAGGTAATAGTAAAACAGGTATCAAGGTAACAAGATTGGACTTATCCCAGCCCTACTTGCAATTTCAGTGACTCACAACTCATTAATCCCCAATAATTCCCATTAATCATTTTAACTTGTCATTACCTGGAATATACTAGCTCCATAGGGTGTTCTCCAAGCATTCAGCAAGTTGTCTTTACCCGTGCTGACAAACCACTTCCCACAGTAGGCAAACTTGAGAGAGAGCACGCAGCTCTCGTGCAAATGCAGCTGGTACTTGTCTGGCTTTGAGTGATGTAGGACCTCCACATTGCTACTCTCCATTCTGTTGTAACAAAAAAAAAGTTTGACGTACATATACACAAGATGTCTTTACACTCAACAGCTTGATACCAACATGTATGCAGCAAAAGTAGACACATTTTTTACTTCTCTGTTTAATAATTTTACACTTACCTCTTGCAAGAAATTATTAAATCACAAACTTTCCTCAAAAAATACAAATTCTAAAATGTACTTCAAATGTTCACGTTCCTTCCTTATCTTAATTTAAAAACTGAGAATCTTTTATAAATATTATCAAAATTAATGCTTTTTTTTCTGTAATTATTTCTTTTCTTTAGTTAAAGACTTCATCATATTATATAAGTGTTACCTCTAGTTTCAAAAGCTTTTTTATTTTTCCTGAATCAGTAAGTATCATGATATATACATACCCCACAGCTAGCCATTCCCCAGTTGGACAATATCCAAGGGAGAATATCTGTGAACTAAAGTCATGCTGTTGTAGTTGTCTCCCCTGAAATATATAACATAATGTAACTCAGACATCAGAATCAATCTTTCAATTAATGGGAAATCAGTCCCTTTGGCTAACTTCAAGCAAACCAAAACCCTAAAGAGAGCATGAAAGCCTCTTCGAGTTTTATTAAGGTTTAAACATTAAAATATTACTCATCACAGGCAACAGTATGCAGAAAAATAAAAGAGTAATTCTCACAGGAGACCCTAGTATTAAAACATGCTGCTACCACTTTAAGGTTGTTATCATATCAAAAGAATATAGAAACAAGATGTGTCAACTGAAAGTCATTTGGAGTGAAGAAGGAATGTTAAATATATAGTAATGCTTGAGACGAAAAATCATTAAAAAAAAAATATAGGGAGCTAATTTTAAAAATATAGAACCCCATATGTTCTGTTTCATAATCATTACACTTCTGCTACTCATTATCTATTTAAAATCAATACTTCAAATAGTTCAGGAGTTATGTTCTTGACAAAAATTAATATATAACATAAAGAGAGATAATCAGAAAATCAGACCAGGCAGAGTTATGCTTCTTGGTTACTACACTGCTCCTACTTGCTATTATATTATGTTTTAAGTTTCAAGTCCTTATGGTCTTTTGTTTATGAGTTTTGCTTTAAAAAATAAAGGGAGATAATCAAAAACCAGACTTGGTAGAGTTATGGTTCTCAGTCACTGCACTATTCCTTGCTGTCATCTACTTAACAGTTGAAGTTTCAAGTTATTCCCTTGTATAGTTTTCAAGTATATAGTAAATAAGTTATTCTCTGGACAGAAATTCATTGTAAAATTAAATTATGGGAGATGATTCAAAACCTGGTTCATGTAGAGTTATGGTTCTTGGCTGCTGCACTTCCCAATCTCACCATCTATTTATATTTTGAGTTTCAAGTCAATATTTTGTATAGTTTATGAGTTTTGCTCCCAACAAAAGTTGAAAAATAAGAATTATGAAGTAACATAAAAAACAACAACAAAAAAACAAGCAGAATCCCTGTGGATTTATCAGTCTAGAAATGTGTAAAAGGTCCCTGATTTTAAATTGTATTTCTTTACAATTTATTATACCTAGCAATGACTTCATCAAAATTGATAACATAGAGTTGATGAGTTTTTGTCTCTATGCAAACTTGTAATAGAAATGTGGTTAGTTTTTTATAGCCAGGCATCATCCTCCCTAATTAGAGGTAGAAGACTTTTCTTTTTTGTTTCATTTGTAATATAATCATTAATGAGTAACATTGTCAGCAATGTTCAGGGATCAACACTATCAGTGTCCAAGGATCCTGAGGACACAAAAAATGAGAAGGGACTCCAATATTGACATGTCAGGATCCATTGGAAAGCTTACTTTTTCTATGAAAAGAAAATTGAACAGCCATATTTGTTGAAAACCTAATCATCTTCATAATACTTCATTATTAGTAACCCTCTTTGATGAATCATAACTTTTTAACAAATTGTTATGAAAATGAAGTCATCATATGTCTTTGTAAAAAAAATAGTGTCAAACACTGATGTTCGTTATCACCACAACTTTTTATTCAAGATGTGATTAAACCACTAACAGCTGCTTTATACTTGGATGAAACTAAACATTTTCTGGTCTAGAAATTCAACCTCATTTTTAAAGGGGAAAAAAAAGGAAATTCATCTGACTCAAACAAAAATACACATAAAAAAAAAGCTTTTTGCTAGGTAAAATGTGTTTTGGGAAATAAAATATTAATGGTACGTAGATGACCTTTAGGGATGGTCATAAATATTACACACAAGCGTGCCTGTCATACACTAATACATACAGTGATGTGTCAGCTCAACAATGAATCATATACTATAGTATTATGTAACATCAATAAATCCTTTTATCTTGGAGTGCTCTCCAATAAGTTGACATGACCAACTCTAGACAAAATCTTATGTGATAGTAGATCAAACAGACCTTAATCTTCTATCTACCTCTGAGAGATATAGAATCCCATGGACTAAACATGTGGACTAGAAATCTGAACTACTTGCAAGACCTATGATTCATGGTGAAAATATAGAAGCACGGGCATATGTTGATCAGCAAACACCTTGCTTCATGTTCAGAGAGCCTGTCACAGCCATCTGATACTCATGTGCTATTTTTTTAATGCTCTTAAATCAGATGAATCATTTGGTCATTTAATTCTAAGACATTTACTGACAGTGTATCTGGCAGCACTGCAATACACTTATTTCCATGAATTCCCATTTGGACA
Organism: Solen grandis; assembly: GCA_021229015.1. Classification (NCBI taxonomy): domain Eukaryota; kingdom Metazoa; phylum Mollusca; class Bivalvia; order Adapedonta; family Solenidae; genus Solen; species Solen grandis. The sequence continues at coordinate 59,343,533 of CM037788.1, read as the reverse complement.
GGCACAATTATTACCCATTACCTATATTCCAAAAACTGCCTGTACATCTCTGAGATATTCTCTCCAAATGTTATTATGAACAATACCAGTATTCAAGTGACTTTCAGTCTAAGAATGTTAAGCACAGAGAACAAATACAAGCCAAACGTGTTCCACATCAGACAGGAAAGATTCAATCAAATCCAGCTAACAACCCCAAACTATCCTATAGAATCAGTGAGGTTATCTTAACCCCTTACCTCATTTCCATGAATTTTGATACTTTGGCAAAAGAGGAGGCACAGATCATACTGTTTGATTACAGTCTTCTCTATTTGATCAAACAATATTGTAGCTCAGATTCTACACCATTCTACACAGTAAAGAAAAGTAAACAGTTTCACATACCATTTAAAGATTATTAAATTTTTCTCATCAAGCCATTTATGCATGAATATTCATACGGTTAAGGGTTAATTGGATTGGTGTTATACAAATAATAAAGCTGGTTCAACCCACCTCTCTCAGATCCCAGGAGCGGACCGTATTGTCAAGACCTCCGGTCCACAGCTTCGTGCCATCGGGCGAGATGTCTATACAGCTCGCGCCATCCGTGTGTCCCTGGAACTGCCTGACTAGTGTTTGATTATGGAGATCCCAGACTGCGATGTTACCGTCACTACAGCAGCTGAAGCATACTTTAGAATCGGGACTTATTGCGAGGGCATAGCATGCTGGTGCACTTGAGGTCAGCTCTGCCTTGATCCTTGGGGTAGGCTGAAATAGAGTTCAAGGTCACTATTTCTTAAATAGGTCAAAGGAAAGGTCAGGTTTATGGTTTAAATCAATTATATGCAAGATACATGCAAACTGATTTTAAACAGTCATTTGTATTTGATAGTAAAAACTTTTTTTTAAAATGAACTCAATAAATAAATACAAAGAAAAATTAAAGCTTGTCATTTCTTACCGCTGCCAAGTCCCAAATGGACAGGGTGCTTGCCTCCCCACCAACCACCAGGGTGCGGCCGTCTTGTAACAGTTTTATTGACCGGATATAGTTGTCTCTTTGCTACAACAAACAGAAAAACGCTTGAAATCACACACTGTAAAACATATTGTGACCAAACACATGGAACAGTTCATGACTACACAGAGATACAACAAATACCAATATCATGGAAGTTAATGACCCACTCATTTATAACGTAGACATACCATATACTCTCTTTTCATTTGTTTTCTTTATTCCAGCCTTTTCCCTACCTTGAATGATTATTATTTCAAAGTCCTCATCAATGTCCTTAACCCTTTCCCTCATAGAGGACACCATGAAAAGACCTATGCAAACAGCATAAAACCAGATGTTCACTGCTCCTCAGTGGTCTGGAAATGAGGTTTTTGTAATTAAATTTGGTAAGGTTTAACTGTGGTTTTCTGCAGATCAGGCTTTATGTGGTACCTACTGAGTGCGTCAAAATGAGTCTATATGAGGGAAAGGGTTAAACACGAAGACAAAGAATGAAAAAAAGTTTTTTAGTCACTTAAACTGTATAACCGTGTTATCTATTCTAACAAAAAATAGCTTGTATAATGAGTCTCAAATCCTAACAAAGTGACCTCACCTTACAAGTAAAAACTTGGCTCTGTAAAGACGTTGGGGAAAAAAAATATGAGAAATATTTTTCCTACTTTATTTTTCTACAACTCTATCAAAAATGTATTTCAAATAACTGTTGAAAACAAGTTGAATTTTATATTATATGTAACCTTCCCTGTAATGTTACTAAAACAACTACATACCAAGCAATCCAGTTGTGAGACAGGACTCTTGTTTCCAGGCTGACTGATGTCCCATACTTTGACACAGCCCTGAAATAACAGAAATCCATCATTTACCATACACAAACACTATTTCAAATTAAATTATTCTAACACTTTGATGCTTTAATAACATGAGGGCCATAGAGGCCCTGGATCGCTCACCTGAGTATAGGGTTACCCAAGGAACCTCTGTACATTTTGAAATCTTGCTAGTAGTTTTGAAGGAGATAAGTTGAAGGAAATGCTTTTTGTTTTGTTTCTTCATTCTGGTCAGTAGTTGATTTTTTAAGGTTTTTTTTCTTTCTGTTGCCATGGCAACCAGAGTTCTCAATGGATCAAGTTTACTTTAGCAACTTTTGTGAAAGTTCACCCAAGGATCAGCCCTGCCAAGTTTAATCAAAATCTGTCCAGCGGTTTCAGAGATGCCGTTTAAAGCAAATTGTTGACGATGGAGGTGATCACAAAAATACACCTTGAGCACATTGTGCTCAGGTGACCTAAAAAAATCAAAACATGTCAAATGACACTAAAATAGGTTTTTTAAGTGTTGCCCCAGGCAAGCAAAAGTATTTTTAGTAACAGTGACCTTGACCCTATTGACCTGAAAATCATTCCCATGAGGTATCTGCCTGCTAAGTATGAAAACTGTATCTCTATTATGACAGAAGTAAAATGTTTGATGTCTGCATGCAAAATGATGTTCCCAATTCTAATAGACAGGATATTTGTTGAAAACCTTGTTAACTAGCTTTCTCACCTTGTAGCAATTATGACTTGACTATATGAGTTTACCGTCGCTTTGACAGTATTTCAGTCAGGAAATTACAGGTGGAGGAAGACCCCAAATGCACGGAGGCATTCGGGTAGAACCATCAACCTACTGCAAGCCAGCTGGAAGGCAATTATGAGTAGCAAACAGACTTTAACCTGTTGATCTGGTTTAGTACTGGTTGTATGATCAATTTCATCTATATTTCTCATGATATAAAAAATATCAGTTGCCAATGACAACCTGTTAATTCACAAGTTATTGTCATCCAACAACCAGCTGTGTCCCTCACAATGTTGTACAGACATAAGCTGTCTTCTATTTATCATCTTTACAACATATAACATGCCAAAAGTAAACATGTGTTCTTTCTATGTTTGTATTTTCAAAACCTACCTGCTGAAGGTTTGGGAAATGAAAAAAAAAATTTTGTTTAAAATTTGGAACCGGGGAAAAAATTATAGAGACCAATGAAACTGATAAACTAAGGGAATCAGGGGAAATGACAAAGTTTAGCTGTATGCAAAACTTAAAATGAACTTTATGAGTTCAAAAGCAGCTGTGATTTATATTTGGTCACAAGTTACCAAACTTGACGGTCTGATGCCCCTAAAAACCTTTATGAAGTTTCAGGTCAATCCAATGCCTGATTTGTGAGATATATCCATGATAGCATGTTGCATGCACAACTTAAGCCGACACTTCTCTGTCCAAAAAGGGCCATAATTTGCATTACATTTGGTTATGAATGATCTAACTTCTTTACTAAAAGCCCATAAATACCATACTGAAATATCAAATCAAGAAGTATATCAAGTTACTAAGATATATACTTGATAGAAAGTTGCACACAAAACTAAGACATACACTCAGGTTAGTTCGACGACTCTATTCTTCAAATAGACAAGCTAAAAAGTAATGGCTAATTCATTTTGTATGTGTATACATACACTGACTATGAGCCATATTCCATTATGCAAATTGTTTATAAAATCAATACCTATCAACACCGACAGCAATATGAATGTTTACCACACACTATAGCATATACAACAATTATCATATATCCTTGAATGTCCATTATGAAATTAATATTTTGTATATGCTTAATATTGTGATTCACACAAGGTGAAGGTCACCTGTTACTTTCTTACTTTAAATATTATCTGTTCAATATGCTTTTAATTGAAAGCATGTCTAGGGAGTATAAATAGTCAAGGAAAAAATAACGTGTTCTCTTGATGAAAGAGTGTTCAAGGTGTCTTGCAACTATTACTCAATCGTACAGTACACTGACATAGTAACAAGGTATTAGTTAGTGCATCCAGTACACTGCTAAAGTTAGTGCATTGGATAAACTTTTTTAGTTTGTGCATCTAGAACACTATCGTTGGTGAATCCAGTACACTGCTATAGTTTGCGTATCCAATGCGCTGTTATAGTTTGTGCATTCAATACGCTGCTATAGTGTGTGCATCAAATATGCTGCTATAGTTTGTGCATCCAATATGCTGCTATAGTTTAAGCACAGGAATGGTCTGAAGCCTATACATATTGATCTACTTGTTAAAATTCTAACAAAAACCACAGAATTCCAAATATCAAAATGATGCAACCTCATTGCCGAAGGGAAGTTATCAACAGAGTATCACATCAAACTCCTATCTAAGCCATCATTATAATTAACACAATAGTTCTAGGGTTTCCCCCATCCTATTATTGAATTAGCTGAATACTAATACACCAAGATGAAATACAGCTCTATTAGATTGACTTTGTTATTCAATTACTAAAACATGTATTAAAACCATTGCGCATTAGTTCAAATTAACACAGATAAGAAATTTCAACCTTTCAAAACCAGATCATCCTGAAAACAACACACACAGAGTGCTGATAACCAATCTATTAAGTAACCTGGTAAACATAAGCTACATGTTCAAAATAGTAGCAATGAACACAGATTTTGACAATATACTTCTCTAGGGTGACTTGGGCAAAAGTAATGTCTATGTAAGCTTTTACTTCCATGAAAACAGGACAAAGAGAGAGAGAAAAAGAGATCAAAGAAACATCAAATATGTTTATATTTTGCGGTAACAGGAGAGATAAAAAGAGAGACCAAAGGAAAGATCAAGTAATGCACTAAGGTGGCACACCTTCCCTCCTGTGTACACGTGTCGTGTAGGGTTACTGATGGTCACTGCACACACCACCTCCCCATGGTTCAGTGTGTTAATCTGACGCGCATGTCGCGGAATCCCCGACCCTATCAGAGCATCCGGAGGAAATGGCACCGGCTGCATCTGTCCGTCCGCACTAACATGGAATGAATAAGCTCTGAAACAAAGATACAACTTAAGATGTATATCCACTCTAGGAGGTTATTCATTTTGGAAAACTTGAAAGATGTCCCTATATGGAAATTATTAAGGAACTTGTTCATATCTCTTTGTTGAACTATGACAATATATCTCTTTCGTGAACTATGAATTCTTTGTTGAAATATGAAAATTATCTCTATGTTGAACTATGAAATCTTTATTAAATTATGAAAAATTATCTCTTTGTTGAACTATGAATCCTTTGCTGAACTATGAAAAATTCTCTATGTTGAACTATGAAACCTTTGTTTAACTATGAAAAATTATCTTTGTTGAACTATGAAATCTCTGCTGAACTAAGAAAACTTATCTCTTTGTTGAACTATGAAAGTTATCTCCATGTTGAACTATGAAATCTTTGTTTAACTTTAAAAATATCTCTTGTTGAACTATGAAATCTCTGCTGAACTAAGAAAACTTATCTCTTTGTTGAACTATGAAATCTTTGTTGAACTATGAAAAATTATCTCTATGTTGAACTATGAAACCTCTGTTGAACTATGAAAAATTATCTCTATGTTGAACTATGAAATCTTTGCTGAACTATGAAAAATTATCTCTATGTTGAACTATGAAACCTCTGTTGAACTATGAAAAATTATCTCTTTGATGAACTATGAAACCTTTGTTGAACTATGAAAAATTATCTCTTTGTTGAACTATTAAATCTCTTTGTTGAACTGTGAAAAATAACTAAATATTGAATTTCTTGAAATAACTTATTAATAAAGGATTGTGAAAAATGTGATTTTGATTCTACATTTTAGGTATTAGATTGATCTAAGCAGGAGTGTTGACGAATAACAGAAAAAACAAACTGAGTTACAGACTATATACTGTTTAATACTCATCAATCATAGACACCATTCCAAATTTTGTTAGCTGGGTCATTAAAACTGTTTAAAGCTCTAAAGAAATTAAAGGGTTTCCAATCTCTGGGTCTATTTTTAAAAATATCTGCTCAGTTTCACAATTTTATTTCTGGCTTCACAATTAAAACTATGCTAAATATAGGATATCGACATTTAGATAGCTCAACTACCAATATACTGCATTTTCACAGATGAAAACCATTTTAAATCCAAGTCAGTGACATTTTGTATGTCTACAAATATGTAACATTACTTGGTCAACTATTCTGAAATGTAGTAAATCACCCATCCCAAAAATATATCATCAAATTTAGTTTTATTTGTAGTAACGGAAGGACTATTTATTGTTAAGTTTTGTATTAGAGTAAAGGCCTACAAAGAGCACATAATGAAGAGATACTTACGGTTTACCACCTGGAATGTTGCCATTGATAGCTGGCCTGGTATGAGGGTGGAAATCCTGCAACCCAGATCACACTGCACAGTTACTAGGTACAGACCATTGAGAGAGAGAGAGAGATTTTTTTTCCTTTTTAAAAAGATTAAGATGTTCTGATTCTTTGTATTCATATACTTATAGAAGTAAAAAAATTAAGTTCTGGCTAAAATAATTATTTAACTATATATATATAATTATGACAATAATGTTTCCTGAGAAATCAACACCGGTCTGAAGTTGAAACAGCTAGTTACACTTCCAAGTTAATAAAACAGACAAATATATCACCCCTACAAGTCTCTATCATTTATTTTCATTTATCTGATAAGGCAGGGAAAACTCCAAGCAATCATTCATCCAGCTTTCATAGGGAAGATAAATCAGCACTGTTTTCTAGGAGATTGATCTATTTTATGTAAAATGATTACAAATTTACACTATCGAAGTATTAGCTTTCCCCCAAAAAATCAAACATTCATGAATACTGAGGTCGGCATTAAAATCTCTTCTTTAGTTTTTGGAGGGCAGTTTAGTCCCATTTTCTGTCATTTAACTGTCACACCGCTAGATAGATATGTATGCCACAGACAACACGGAGTGACTGGGAGAGACTGAACTGATGTGAGCATACAGGAGTTACTCACATGTCGCAATAACTTTGTAAGTAAACATGCAACATCTCAAATCATTTCTCCAACTCTCTCTCTCTCCCCAAATGCAAAAAAGTTTAGCTTCCCAGTAGAAAGAGGATTTACAAGTCAGTACAACAGAAAGTCAAATACTTCTTTATTATCAACATTTTATTTACTGTATTGCAATTATTGACTACTTCTACAATAGTTCTACAATTTGTTTCTGTCAACAATTTAATGCACAGATTTCTCTTACAAATTTAAATTTTACTGTCTTCAGTTTACAGAGGAGTGTTGGGTAGGAACTGGGCCACTTACCATGGGTGCCCGCGGGTAATTGTTGAGAGCACTTGGAGAGATGTTGTTCATATGTGATCCAGCGTATGAGGCAGCCGGGCTCAGGTCTGACATGTTGTGGGCAGAGGATGGCATGAATGGGTAACCAGCTGCAATAAATCATCTTCATCATCATCATCATCATCATATCATTCATATAGACCACTTCATACTGTTCTGATTATACAAATCAATTTTCTGTGTAGCAGGACTGAATATAATTTACCCCTGTATCAAAGATAAAGGGACCTCAAAAAAAAAAAAAAAAAAAAAAAAAAATGTACCCCTGTGAACTTGACCTTTGGTACTACTATGGTCATGACACAATCTCTGATCCTGATCAAAATTTCCATCAAGTTTCAAGCTCCTATTGGAATACAAAACAGGATGGATTGACAGGATAGGATGGGCAGATATGATGATTCCTTTACCTGAGCAAAAAAAAAGAAAAAAGAAAAGAAAAAAGAAAAGAACCCCCACTGCTGAAACCTGTATGTGGGAAGAGGGATAATGAACATCAAATTCATCCAGTGACTCTTTGTCAATGCAATAATGATCAGTCAATACATCAAAGTAATAGATATTCAACACGATATGAAATCTCCTAAGATTACCCTTTTTTCACCAATTTGTTGGAGAAACGAATCAAAGCGTTCTCGGTCCTTCATTGTTTTCTAAGCGATGCCAATTGTTTATCACCATCACACAATTTGATTATTCTAATACTATTGATCTGGGAGGAAAACAGGAAGTTAAAATCAGTTTCCCTCATCAATTATCCCATTTACATATTCTGCATATGTATGCAATGGAGAGCAAAACATACAATGAACTTCACATTAGCATTCCAGTTAGCAACGACTCCAAAAATGGGTTCTGAAAGCATTGATTTTAATTACTGAATATAAAACTGATGCATACAAAGATATATTATCTGATCATTGTTTGCAAAAGAAAATAATGGAATAAATAACAATATACTCAGTGCAAAATTTAAAAAAAAACTTTCTGATACAGACTGGCACTGAGTTTTTCACTGTTAATTATTCATCAACACAGCTGAATTGAAAAGATAACCGTAAATCTTGTGGAATAACTGAATTCAGCATTCCCGACTTTTTGAGAACATTTTACTGTTCCCCCCTCCCACCACATTCATTTCAAATCCCCAGCATAGAGAATCCCTTCTATATTGGTCATGAAAGGCATATTTTTCTTTTATGTATAGGATTATCATTATTATACTTATTTTTTGCTTGGGGGGGGGGGGGGGGGGATCCTGTGCATTGGTTAATTGGGAATACAATGAAAGGGAACCCCTTTAAATTTATCTTTTATACTTTCTATACTTCTATCTGACCAAATGGATTACATATTTACAGAAACACAAAGATTAATAGACTTATCATGCGACTGAATTCTATAGCTTAATAATATTTAAATCATAATTATAAATTATCATTATGGTGCATCTACAATACAATCCTATTATCTAAAAATAACCACAAAGTTTTTCATACATAAATGATGACATCTCAATTTAGATCTTTTCATCATTAATCAATATAGCAGAGTATTTTGTTCTTCACTACAAAGTGTATGCTAATTTGGTTACTTTTATTGAATTGATCACTCCTGACAAACAATAGGATAGAAACCAGATAAGATTGTTTAAATATATTACCATAGCAACAACAAAATTACTGATTTTTGAACCTCCTTTGTGAACCTCTGAAATTTTTGATGGAAACCACAATTCTCTGATCTTAAAACTAAATTATCTCCAAAAAAATCGGCATTGTTTCACTTAATAGTTTTAATCAGCTTAGGTTATTATTTTTCTCTTGCTTCTTTAAAGTACAATATTTCATGAAAATTATTAAATATCAAAGCTGTATATTCTACAGAAAGATCTTTCTCCCTTTTTTTTTAATGCCCAACTGAAAAAAATCAAACAAACACAAACATATGAAAAAACAAAAACAACAACAAGTAAGTGGTGTTGCACGTAACACATGAGTCCCCTACCAGTGAGGTGCATAATTTTTCCATTACTATAGCAACCAGAATTTTGGTCCAAAAACAAAAACAACAAAGTGATGTGCAGAATCTCCATACTGCCATCTATTCATATACCCAGTCTCATAATATTATCTTAAAAAACATTTTTTAAGTTATCTTGGGATCCAGATTACCGGAACGACGGACGGCAGATGGACGGAGGCCAAACCTATAGTCCACCACCCCACTCCCCAGTTTAGGGGACTAATATAAAAAAACAACAACAAAAAACAAGCCACTCTAAGAACAGTCAAGGGAGTAAGGATACAGTCATATAAACTGATTAAGATAAACAGTTGTAGAAACTGAAACTCAATACAAGCCCCGTTTTCTTGAAAATAATAATGGTGCTGAAGTATGATTATCACTCAAACTATGCTCATTAATTTCAATAGGGATTTTTTGAGTATAATGCTCAAATTTGAGTCCAGGATCGTATCTGAGTATATTTAACAAAACAGGGCCAGGTATATCTGTAGATGACTCTTATTTTTTTTAATGTTTTTTTTGGTGCGTCCTTCTTTCAAATAAACAGAATCTGAAATTTTTTAAAATAATCACAAGCCTGAGAAGCCCAATACCTCAACAGCTGATAAATACAACTGAATCATTTTCAGGTGGAATTCTTGAACATAGCCATTTCAAATATATGTAAATTTATAACAATATCTTCCAACTTCTTTGAACATTAATCATCCTACTATTCAATTAATTTGAACAGTTAAATACTCAAAGATGAACCAATAATTACTCCTGACTAATTCCAACCTATTCTGCATCTCCGGACGGATGATTCCGGAGCCATCAATCTGTCAGACGATACAGAATTTTATCGCAACACACTGGGGAAATGTGTTAAAAGTTCCTCCACTGCCATTATAATTCATACAGATAGACAAGGCATGTGAAATGTTGAGTCAACATGCAAACTCTACCATAAACATACAGTTCCTTTATATGCCATGCAACCCTTTGACTTGCCTCTATTGATCATAAAGGATACTGAACCTGATTCAATCCATCTGTTGAGGTCTGCCATTTTTATGATGTAAATTTTATACATTTTTTTGCAATCAAAACGGTATCTAAATATTTACTTTTGCCACACTGATGAATGAAGTTTGCAGTGCTCATGACAAAGTAAGCTGGGTAAATTCCAACAAAGCTACACAGAGAAAATAAAACAAGTGAGAAGGGTACAGAAGATAAAGAAGTGAAAAAGACATTCAAGAGTGTAACAAAAAAGGTAGCTCATGAAATTAAGGAGAGATACTGCTCTTACATGAAATGAAAGCAGTGTAGGACAACCGTATTAATATAGTGAGCAAGATGAGGCACAATGAAAAGCTTTTTGAGCTTTTGTCCTTACCCAGTTCTCTCAAAAATACCTAGGAAAAGGCTTATACTCAAACTCATACCTCCTATGACCCTTTACCTCAAGAATATTCATGTACACAGTTATGACTTCATGATTAATGAATTATTAACCCTTTCCCTCATATATACTCCTTTTGACGCCCTCTATAGGTATCACATAAAGCCTGATGTGCAGAAAACCACAGTTAAACCTTACCAAATTTAATTACAAAATCCTCATTTCCAGACCACTGAAGAGCAGCGAACAGCATAAAACCTGATCAGCCTGCGAGTTACTCGCAGGCTGATCTGGTTTTATGCTGTTCGCATAGGTCTTTTCATGGTGTCCTCTATGAGGGAAAGGGTTAAACTTTTAATAGCAAAAGTAGCAATGAAATTTTCCTTTCTGTGTTGAACTGGAGATAAAATATTGTAAGATCAAACAGATGAGACCCTGATTAGACAGCTCCTGCATGGAACAGACTGAGCTGGGTCTGCTGTTTGCCACTGCATCAAAATTAAGTCTGAAACAATTAAAGCTAAAGGTAATGACAGCAACCCCATTATGTAGGCAAATCTACCTTATGGCAACTCCCTAGAATCTAACATCCCCCACCCCACCTCCTAAAACCCACTGGCAAACTCCCTTTAAATCAAGTGGCAGACTCAAGTTTTAGCATGATGTTTATATTTTTGAGAAAACAGGACTTGGAATAATGCAAATAGCTTTCACTGGCTCACCTTGTGCACGACAATAATATGAAAATGATGATTTTGAATTTCTTCCCTATCTTGGGTCGGGAAGACTAAAGCTCTTTTTGTGTGTACATTCCAGGATCATTTAAACAAAACATACAAACAATTATGTTTATCATAAAAATCATGTAAAAAAATAAAAATATAAGACCCTTAAATTTTTCTCTGCATTATTCATTTAAGAAAAAAAAACTTAACACAGATTCTAGGGAAACTTGGTATAAAAATGACCACTAAAGCCTGATAATCAGATGACAACAAACAACTAGTTGCCAACCAACAATTCAGATATCTGGATGACCGGTTGCCAACCCAATATTTACAAGTACAGCTGACCTAGATCTGGATGTACACGACAAGGCCTTCAGTAATCTTCCACTCACCTAAATGAGGGGGTTTAAGTACGGCACCTGGCTTCAGAGGGGCAGACGGCCCAGGGGTCGTGTTTCCTGAACTTGTCGGGGTTGCAGACTTTGGTACTGGGGTGACCGCTTTCTCACTCTGTTGACATACAAATTAATCATTTTAGTACAGACATACTCAGGTGATCATTTAAAGTAATCATACACTTCAAACAATTGGAAACTTTTTCTTTTTTCCCCCCCAACAGAAGTTCCAGTAATTCTTCAATCTGGATTTGGAAACCAGATTGTCACAATTTATTTACAAGATGACATTTCCTATCCATATCAAATGGCAGATATTTAAACTTCCTGGTAAAAACAAAAAAAAAATCTGCAGAGCAGATAACCAGACAAAATAAGCATACAGATGAGGATACAGTCATTACCTAGGCGACTGAATTTCATCAAGATAATGCAGTGTAGATAAAATCATTCGTTAGCATATGTGAACAAATTAATGAAACATTATTTCACTTTTTTTGCACACACAATAATCAATATCAGACAGTTCCTGTAATAATATTAATTTAAAATCAAAACTTAATATAACTCAGTTCTTCCACGATATTCACACACAAGTAAAACCACTCCTCACCCACACAAAAAACCCGGTTCCATCTGCTGGGACATGAGGCAAATAACTAGACAAAACTGTCCGCAATTTACTATGTTTTAGAATATTTGATTAAAGCAGTTAAACACCATATGTTCGATGTCACATTGAAAAGATCTTAAATAGAAGTGAATTTGTCATTATGTAAATACTGATATCTCATTCAAAATCCAGCTTTCCACGGGATGCATTCCATGCAGTAAAAGATGAAAACAAATAGATTCTATCCAAACAGTCTAAAATAATCAATGAAGAGGTCCATTAATATAAAGTATGCATAAATGCACAGACATTCAAAATGGATATTATTCTGTGAACACCATAAAAATGTAAAAAAAACAACCACCAAAAAACAACAACAAAATAAAATCTTCATCGTTACTACAAGTATCATCATCATCATCATAATAATAAGTGTATCACCATTTTCATTATCAATTCACTATCAACATTATCATCATCATCATCATCATCATCACCATCATCATCAGTAGCATCATCAGCAGTCACCCTTCCATCATCATCATCATCATCACCATCATCATCAGTAGCATCATCAGCAGTCACCCTTCCATCCCATTCCCACGACAAGAAAGAAATTAAAAGTGAATACATACAATGCTACCCACCTCCTTGTTATGCTTAGCGGAAGCTGACGAGGTGTCACTTCTGGGACTGGCCCGGTCTCGCTCACGCTCGTCCTTCTTGTGGTTCTCTATCACCGACTTCTTGTCCCGTGGGGACAGGTCCCCATTCATTGGTGATGTGTTGTCCTGCAACATTAATATTCAAGCCTTGTGAAATACGGGGGAAAAAAATATATATGATGTCCCGATAGCCAAGAGGTAGAGGTAGCGATCATAGACAATAAATTTCCAAATAAAGTGGAACAACTCGAAAGAAAAACTTTGACAATATCTTGTTTTGAGACAGAAACATCAATGTTCAATAGCTGCTTCACTACTGCTCAGCAAATTAATCAGCACCAATTAATCACCAAAAGAGTAACATAACGATAGGTGATGGTCTTCATTCAAACTATGCAAAATACTGACTGATAAAGAGATGGACAAAGGTCAAGAAAACCCAATGCTTTTTTTTTTTTCTGAAAAAAGTAGCATGATGTGCGCCTTCAAAACAAGCCACATATATCATGTTCAACATCACATTCAGTTGGAAATGTGTCCGCTAATTCCCATTAGACGTGCGATTATCCCATCATTGGTGGCCTATACGCTGGTAAGTTATGTTATTACACACGGACATGTTGTATCATAGACTGTGTAACACGCTCAATCTACATTCCAACCCCTCATGCTATAGATCAGTCTGTAATGGCAGTTTGTCTTCATCCGTCATCAAATTGTCTATGGTGAACAAGGCCACAGATTTACATGCTAATATTGTGCAATATCATTCCTACTTCATACTAATGCATTACATCTATAGAGTGTGTAAATAAAAAGAATGACTAAACAGGACCAAGCTCAGAAGTTAATGGGACAACTTACTAGTACTAGCACTGGTATACAATATTAAAGCCTGATATAACTGCAAACAATCCCAACAGTGGTCAATTATTCAAAGTCATGAGGAGAAGCAAATAATATACAA
>CM037788.1:59279394-59329394 GCA_021229015.1 Solen grandis | reverse complement strand
TGCATGTTTATGTAGAGTAATGTTTCAAAAACCGACCAATTTTTTGAAGTGATTAATATCAATGAAACTATTTTTAAAATGCATGCCAATTAAACTTACATTCATTGCATGTAAATAAATCAGGAACGCATCCAAGTTTATACAACACTGTGACATTTCAGATTGAAATATGAAAATATCATTTTTACAAATATCAAAATAGAAAGTTTGGTACACTTTAACAATTTCGTCTTGCAATGGATCATTTAATATGCAATAAATCAAAGCAATACCACAGTTAACATTCATGTGTGGCCTTTGAACAACACGTTAACAGTGCATACAAAGGATTCCAAAGCAATCCGAATAATTTACAGTCTCGTGAGTCAAGTGGGGGCACGCGAGATTTACGGGAGATAAATTGAGTTTCGGAAACAAAACTTGTCAGCCTAATTTTGATAGCTTTGATTTATGCAGCTGTGCGCTTTATCAATACATTTTGCCTAACAATCGCTGTGTACAGCTCGTCAGAACTCACATTTGCACATTTTAAATTTAATGTATAGTTCTGGTTTAATCATGTTTCCCTTTGAACACTATTGTAGAAACTCGTTCAGATGGATTTAAATTAACTTATCAACCTTCATATGTATACACGTATTTTATTACCATGTCAGCCTCTTACAATATACACTTATATCGTAAGAGGAATGACCGAATTTCTTTCTTCATAATTGCATAATACAGTATAACTCACTTATAACGAAGTCATAGGGACGTTGCAATTTATTTTGCCTTATCCATATTTGGTCTTATCCTTACATCAAATTTTTCGTTTTAAATATTTGCCTGTAACAAAGGTAATATCATCATGAAACTTGCAGTAAGTGATACATAAGCCACGAATATTAGATGAATATAGACATTAATTGGTACATAGCTGACTACTTTTTTACAATACGAGAGATTGCTGCAGATGGATATTGCTCCTCTTGGCCTCCATATGAAAGGGAAAGGATTTTTTGTTTGAACAGAATACGTCAGAAACTTGAGAGTCGATTTCAAAGATTTGTACCTGGATTTGGACATATCTGTCAATTAAATATTACTCTGACGGAATCTGTCATTATCAGGATCGTCAGAGCTTGGCGCTCGAGGATGAGATCATTGAAGTTTGAATATATATCCAACGTTGCACAGCATCATCAGCAACATATTAATACGAATGATTCGACAAATCGTCCGGTTTCTACTTTTTCCAATATAACGTCTTACATTTAATTACACTTATTACAATAACAACCATTACAGAAGCAGCAATAACAAAAACAACCATTTCTACTATCTTCTACCAGAACTACTGCTACTGCTGCTGCTGGGTTATTATGAATCATTAGTACATAACAATCAATGTCATACAGTTTACCTCGCTTTATATTAATAAATGTACCACATTTCCAGTAAATCCATTAAATAACATTGTAATGTAAATAAAAATACCTGTCATGTCAGTATTCCGGTGTATATATAATATTTACACGACCATACTAGCAAGATACAGTAGCAGTTAAATACTTTGCTTATTACTGGGACCCTTTAACTGCCCGAAAGTCATTCTCTTTGATATGCTATTATATATTTTGCCTGTATTGATGTTTGTTTTCTCTTCCTTTATATATATAACTATAGACTTTTTTCTCTTTCTGATGAATATATGTATACTCGGATGTGTGTGTGTGTGTGTGTGTGTGCGCGCGCGCGAGCGTACTTTGACAATATACTGTATTTTTTACGTCTGAATAAAGTATCTGTTCGGTTCGGTATCACTGTCCGGTATCCTAAACAAGTAATGACCCCCGCACCAATTAGCCCGGATCACGGCGTCATTTTAGGCCAAGATACGCTCATGTTTACCAATGTCTTTTTTTTTTTTTACTTTTAAACTTATATGAAAATTCTGTATTGAATACAGTAAAACCTGTCTTCAGCGGCCAGTCAAGACAACTAGAGAACGTGACAGCTTAACAGAGGTGGTCACTAAATGAAGGTTAAACATACAACACAATGCTAGTTTGGTAATATCAAAACTGACCGCTAAATACAGATTGGCCGCTTAAAACAGCTTCAACTATTAGTCCTATCATCAATACTGCTGCTGCGTTAACGATCATGTTTCTTGTTGTTCTTACTACTACATCATCTAAGCTGCGACCACTTTATTGTACTACTTGCTCTTCTGCAGCAGCAAATTATGTCATTCACTACTTTTTTCCTCTATTACAGACACAGCGGTAATACGACGTGATGTCTGCTTTTTAAAATTGAATGTGCTAAAATCAGTTTCGACAGGTCAATTTTCACGTTATTTATATCTGACATTTACGCGCGCTAATCAGGAACGCCTTACAATATGTGGGCAGACGACAATTGCATCTCTTAAAAGTTCAACAGCAGATCACCACACTAACTTGAGTAAACAAGTGGCTGTTCACTTATACAGATTTTTATTTGTATGTCAATTTCTCTAAATGCTATTATACTTACAATTTGTTTGAGAAAAAACACAGAAAACGATAATTGGGAGACTCGCTGGGTTATTCTAATTCTGTAAGAAAAAAAAAACACCAAAAAAAAAAAAAAAAAAAAAAAAATACTAATGACTACTAATGATAATTGGTCAGCACTTAACACCCACTGTTCAAAGTTAGGTTAGTTTATGGTGCACGAAAATCAGTCAAATACGTTTGGAATAAACAACTTATGTGAGAGATATTTATGTCGCATTCTATACGATATTTTTGTATTGGTAAAAAAGTTGACACTTTGTTCATTAAGTTATTCAGAAAAGAATTCCATACAATTGTTTCTTATGCTTAATCGACTTCGTTATGCCCATTTCTTTTTACCTTTTAGTCATGACCAGGCTACAAAACAATGATTTTCTGGGACCTCATCTCTTCAGCTCACTGTAGTGTTTAGACGCTTTAAGTTTTATGACACCGCCAGATTACACCGACAAAAATTGTAAGAGGAATGTCCCTTTTGATTGCCTATATAAATATGCCATCTTGCGCAAATAAATAACGTTAAGAAACACTAATGAAACTTTTAATGGATAACAAATACTTGAATCAAATTTCACATGCCAATTTACTTTACAAAATAACACGCTTTCGCCGAGGGCTGTTATTTTCTCCGTTATTTTTCTTTTGATGACCGCGTTCCAAAATCACCCTATTCAAGCTGGTCCTTTCCCTCTGAAATAGGGAATATAATTTTACCTACAAAGCAATTTTACGAATTAGTCAATCTGACAAAGCTATAATGTTGCTGAACTATAATTAACTATAGTTTGAGATGAGAAAGGGCACTCCCCAATTTTCCACTTGAAATATTAATACCAATATCATTGAACACCATAAACTTTCCAGCGGTGATAAAAATGACATGGTTGTGCCGAATGAATTGTGTATATCTTTTCAAATACTTGTTTCGGAAGAATAAACTTATCTTTTGATGGCAAGAAATTGACAGTCAATCCACTGGACAAAATCCGATATCCCCTCTCAGTGAATAAGTACCTCACAAGTTGTTTTGAAAGAACCGTGTCCTCTTGTTGATTGGTGTTGCTGTCCACCGACTGCCATCCGCAATTAGTGAGTCTCATCAGTAAAAGATACACATTGGAACATTTAACAAAAGACGGAAATTTCTTGTACGAGATTTTTTCGACAAAACAGAATACAATACAAGAGTCAAAAGGCTCTCTTAAATTTGGTTTGGTTATTCATTTTGAACTGGCGCCACGTCTTCTACTTAGTCTTAAACCAACAATCAGGAGTTATTAACGGTCCAGTGGTAACTTACATAAACTTCGACCCAGGAGGTTGAGGGTCAAACTCTCTTAAGTGAGTTATTTGTTAATTATACTGTCGGTTTCAAATTATTGTATTTACGCAGTCCTGTAATCATAGAAAAAAGACATAATGTAATTTTTTGATTTTTTTTTCTGTTTGATGCAAAAGTAATAGGTTCACCGCTATGAAACATATTTGGTGTAACTAGTTTTATGTATGCAAGACTTTTATCACTACGAAGACATGTTCTTTACAAATAAATATCCCAATGTAAAGATGAAATCGTTATAAGATAGAATGGTCACCACTACCGCACAGTTTATCGGGGTCCTGAGGTCTCAGAATTGTCATGTCAAGGTCTCCAACCTTGCAACAACCCACTGTAAGAGCCAAGTTGTCATAATTATCTGGAAGGCATCAAATCATAGCAGGTAGGACAGCGAGACATTTACACACTGGAGACCCTGCTCCCTTCAACATGTATTGGGCAATAGCTATTTTATTTTATTTTTTTTATCTCGGTTGACACAGATGCCAACATCCGGTCCCCCATAGTCATTATTGGCACATTGTTGGCACATTGTTTGGCTGCCAAGCAAAGGCATGGACCGCAAAGCTTAATAGGCCCTCGGATAATATATTTATGTGTTTTAATGGATAAGCAATTTGATATTATGTGTGTACTTAGTCTCACAAACTCACTTGTTGACCTGCTCAAAGACATAAGGGCATTTGATAGATAGTTTGCAGTTAAGTGTCTGTCGGAGATATACTATTTATGTGTCTGACATCCAGTCCCCAGGACTCGAAAGGCGGAGATAGCCACTTTTTTCCGACTGAAATGGTCTGGCGGGGTCTTTGCATTATTGCGTTGCGACAGTTTTTTTATAGACATTTTAAATTATTAATTTACCAACATACTTAAAGTAAAGCACCTATTAATATAATAAATTAAGTAAAAAAGTAGAATTAAATTAAGTTTGACATCACAATTGACTACATACATGGCAAGAGGTATCAATAAAAAGTAAATAGATATACGTATAGGATCTGGAACACAGACAAGAAAATAGAAAAAAAAAGACAAATAAATCAATAAATTACACAAATATAGTAAATGACTTGACAAACGGCATGAGTGTTGTATATATGATCCCACCCCCATAAAAACAACAACAAAAAACAACAACAAAAACAGAAATAACAAATAAAACCAAAAACAACAACAACAAAACGCAACAAACTAGTAAATAACATTCTTCAACAACAAAGAACTTACAACAACAACAACAACAACAACAACAAGAATTACCACTACTGCTGTTGCTACTAACGTTACTATGACTACACTCCTAAACAATCTTGTTTTTTTTCCATCTAGGAAGAAACTGTCATTGTTTATTGTACAATATGTGTATCTTAAATAGCAACCACACTTTTTATTTTCAAGACAGAATTTATACGTTTTTCACTATCCTCATACATGTACCGGTATTTCTATTTCAGATCGAGGCTCAACCTACATCTGCTGTATGGTCCAGTTGGGGTACGTTCGGGGAATGTTCGCGCCCGTGCGGCGGGGGACTCGCCAACAGGACGCGCACGTGCACCGGAGCGTCCCAAACATGTCGCGGCACTGCCATCCGGTACCGAGTCTGCAATCAGCAGGTAAGTTTCTATTTGCATACGAGATATTCATGACTGTATTTTTACCTGGATTATTTCGATCACACCTTAGTCTTCGACAATATCACTTACAGAATTCGTACTACACAATATGTCGTATCACTTGACGTCATCGACCTATCCTTCATCATAAAATGGTGGCTAGAGAAGATTCCCCTGGACATATTTCCTCAAGACTAAAACACACTTACTTATTTACCAGGAATTAAAATTTCTTCATGCAAGGGTCGTTATTTTTTCAAATTGAAATATTGAAGTGGAACAGAATTATAGAATTTTATGTTGAACAACAGCATCAACAAACAAACAAACAAGCAAACAAACAAAATAAATTTGATAAGTTACAGTTTATGCCCCGTAATTATCTCCCAGTTAAGGTATATGCCCCATAATAACCATCAAAGCCATGCATATAACTTCACAATATAAGCTTTTAAAATGTCAAACTATGGAAATCTTAAAGGCATATTGACATGTTATGACATATGACAGAAATTCCTTTATTACCTCCCCCTTTATAATTTTGTTTCATGAGTTATCTCCCCTGAAAACTACAAAAAAGTGTTTTTTTCTCTATTTTCCTACGTTAATTATAAAGTTAAGATGTGACAGTTCATGAAATTTGAATCAGAACCATATAATGCATCTTTCTACCGTGAGTTTTCCTCGAATATCAAATTCAGTTTTACATATTCACAGAAATTGTATATTTCCCATAGACTTCAATGTTAACTTAAATACAGATTATCTCCCCTAAATCTAATAAAACCTGGAAAAACTCTCTGTGAAACATTTTTTTTTTGGATGTCTTCAAAGTGACAAAGTTTCATAGAAATATTTCCATCCAGTGGCAAGATATGGAAAATGGGTATTTGGGGGTTATACCTTAATGGCTTTCCTCCCAAACAGGTTGTGCTATAGCTCTTAGCTCTATTTAATTCATTTTCAATCATCCAAAGAATTGAGATCAGTTCATATATATGTATATATTATTTACTGTCCCCGTTGACCGAGTGGTTAGAGGTTAGAGCGTCCGCCTCGGGAGCGGGAGGTCGTTGGTTCGATCCCCGGCCGCGACATGCTGAAGTCGTAAAAAATGTACTGATATATTAAATCCCTTGCATGGCGCTCAGCATATTATGGTAGTTGCAGGACTGGTTGGCCCGGTGTCAGGATGTGACTGAGTGTGGTATCATGCCACATGTCTACGGCGTGATACATGTACTGCATTGTGGCAGCACTATATCTGTCTCAAGTAGACATCGTCTCCAAATTACTGAATTACTGTCGGTGGGACAAAACCCAACAAACACACATATATACAATTGAGTTACAATAAACAATTGCACTACAAACAATGGTTTTACGGAGTCATGACTGCATTGTTTTAGAGCAATACCGACAGCATCGTTATATCTATTAAAATGAAATAACCTTTTGCAAATATGATAAAGTTATTAATCAATGTATAAAGAGTGCTCCGTTATGCATAGTTGTCACTTATTTCTCAAACGATCTCGACAGTGTAACACAAGTATAACATGATACAGTAGAACACAATTAAATGTTATCTGATTTATGAGTGCACGAAAGGTAAGGTTTTACGGATGTTGGCATAATTTGTTTCTTGTCCGTAATCAATTGTCAAACGTAGGCTTGTTATATCTAATTCGATGTCTTAACGTATTACACCGCATAAACATCGAATTAACATACTATTATATAGTAAGTCCTAAGTTTTATATTTACATTATTTCATAAAATTATATTTACATTATGTTCATAGTAATAATAATTGATTTTTTTCTAAATGTATTCATCAATCATTTAATTAACCATGTTAGTTTGGAGTTAAACGTCGCCGCGATAGTATTTTAGTTAAAATGTATAACGACGCCCAGTTACATATAATACACAGTGTATTAAGCACGATGGGTGAAACCATGTCATGTCAAAGTAAAAAAAACACACAAAAAAAAACACTTTATAATCATTAAAATACCAAAGGCCTAGGTCTTTGATAATATATATGTACATTATAGGCGGTAAGGACTAAATAGAAAAGAGTACATAGACCAGATAAATACTTGACTGCAGAGCTTATTGCGCATGTGGTGTTGGCAGGTGTAAATGTCACGTGCACCTGGTAGATATCGCTCCCCAGATGGCTGGCTATGTTGTCGATATGACATGCTTTACACGTGCACTCGTGTCTGGTTTATTTTGTATGATAACCTTGCCTGTTAATTGTCAAGGTGGTCTGTATTGTCAGGGCACATTCTAGAGATACACTTGTTTATCAGAGTATGATATGTGGGAATTAAGCACTTTATTAATTGTTAAACGTAATTTGTTTTAATAACGAAGTTTAAAAAAATAAGTAGATAGTGTGATAAAAACAGAGTAAACAATGGTAAGAATTAAAATATAAATACATGGATAGATAATTTGAGATACGTGTGGGCGAGCGCGCGCGCGCGCGTGTGTGTGTGTGAGAGAGAGAGAGAGAGATTTATAGTACATTGTATATGTTTAAAGTTATGTAAACTATTCAAAGAATGTCTTGCTAATTCTTTTTACCCTCTTTCGATGATGTTTAAATATAAGCACAAACCAATACCAAGTTAATTGGGTAATATTCAAGTTATTTCCCGCCAGCTTCCTGGTTATTGATCCACATTTTGTAGGCCATCTATCCCGATCATCGCTTTATATCTCAAGTAATGAATTGGCAGCATAACAGTAAAACATTAGCATCTGAGGCAAATTGATGCTCAACAACATGTGTTTCGTGAAGACAAACTCTTTGAGTTCTTGTGTTCTGAATTAACCTCCAGTATATAATGTATGGGTTGTAAAATAAATTACTTAAAGGGGTTGGAAAAGAATACTGCAGAGTTGCATAACTGTTTAAAAGTTTTACCTGTTGGATTTTTTTAATGCTGAACAATGCAATGTTATTTTGCTGACTGTGTTATCCTCATTTTTTGTTAAGATCTTGGTTATGGTTATATTTGTTTTCTACAGACGATGATGATAGTGGGTTAAATGATGATGATGATGATGATGATGATGATGATAGCCTAGTCAGTCAAATTTAGAAACTCTTAAGCATGATTAGGATTTGCCGTAGTACATGTATCATAGCGGACGCGTGATAGCTTCAATCTGTACATGCAAATCATTCATATTTTGCGCCCAATATGAAGCTCTGACACACCCGTTGATACATCTCTTTGTTTATCACCAGGGTTGCGGTATTGGGTCCGAGACATTGCGAGACACGCAGTGCAAAACGTTCAATGAGGTTGCCATCAAGGACAACTATTTCCATTGGATCCCGCACTACAGAGACAGCGAGCCGTGTGCTCTCTACTGCCTCACCATAGAAACGGGCTTTATCCTCAAGATGTCCCAGACCGCCTGGAATGGCACCACGTGCGGCACCTATGGCAGGGGCGTCTGTATAGCCGGCAGGTGCAAGGTGAGTTAGCAGTGACTGTATCTAGGTTAGGCCGAATGTCAAACAAGTTTAAAGGAAATTTTCATAGACTCAACACGTCTTTTTCTCTCATTTCCTCTTCTTGCTACAGGCATATTTGTCTAAAACGGCCCATTAAGGGAAACGCATAGTTGCCGCAAATGGAGGTAAAATGTTTAACAAATGTCTTTTTTTTAAGAAGACTTATAAATGACTGCTTAGATTAGCATATATGCTGAGTTCATCTTTCATTGTTTATTTAAATGGGAAAGTTTTCCCAGTGATAGATACCGGATCCGGAAGTTTGGTGTCCCCTAGGAATTAGCATGTATGTACACTGGTCAAAATCCATTAAGAGTGATTGGTGTATCTTGTGATCGACTTACAAAAACGGTTCGTTAAAGCAAATAACGCTGAAATTTTGTATTAATGCAACAAACTTAAAGAAACAAATTTAGATCACTAATACACTTCTAAATACCGCCTTAGATCTTATACGAGATATATCGCGTGCGTTAATTTTTTTTTATATTTCAACTCTTTAATCTATGAGTTATCCTGCGCCCAATCATAACTGGTAGTTTTATTTTATCAATAAACATATATATTTATCAGATATCTTACGTATAAGTATATCACAGTTATTTCGATAATCCCCGATTCTTTATTCAGAAGTAAGCTACCTGGTAGTCTATATTTTAGAAAATGAAATTAAGATTCATCAACAGATAGAATTGTCGAATAAGACGAATGGAATGTTTATGAGTGTTCGTGTATGTGAATAAATTTATGTACTCGAAATGGTTAGATTTGTTTGACGATTGAACACCTGTCTGTATTCATTACTAGCTTCAGTTTTGTAAAAAAATTCGAGGTCTAGTGATTGGCGTAATTGAAAGTCACGTGACTAGTTCAAATGTTAAAACATTTTTGGATATTATTTATTTTAAATATCTGAGTTTTGTCACTTTTATTTAATTCAGTGAAATGTAATTTCAGAGTGAAAGTTATTTTTAAATTTGGGACTTGAAAATAGAGTAAGTAGATTACATGTAACGAGCCTTTTATGGTCTCTTCTCCCATATACATACTTCGAAGAAATATCTCATATTATTTTGGGGCATATAGCTTTGCACGTGCCGATTGATCGGTTACTTAAATTTTAATTGACAATTTGGTATCAAACTCTGAATGATTGTCGCTTATGACTTTAAGAGGACCCTGTTGAGTTCAAGGTCACTTTGTCACATGCTGTATTCTGTAAAACCAATATATTTTAGATAAGCTTCGTACGAGTGATAACTTCAGATCGCAATGACGTCATCATCTGAAGTTTATACAATCTTTTTGCTAGTAAATTTCTCCTTTTGTACATCTAAGGTCAAGGTCGCAATGTCATGTGTTAATTTCTTACTTTCACTACAATTAGCGACTTTGTCCAGTGATAACTTTTGTTTTAATATAACTTTTAATCTCAAATTCTGTACAATATTACTTAATATTGTTATAATGACAGTGAAGGGTTGACATATTTAGTTTTACAAACATCTCTTGTTTCTTGTCATTAATCTGTTCTCCCTTTTCAATTCCAGCGGGTAGGATGTGACGATATAGTTGGTTCCCGGCGTCAATTAGACGACTGCGGTGTGTGTGGGGGAGACGGGAAATCATGTGATCGACCACGAGGTTACAGTCTCGAGCAGCTCATGGACAGGACGGAGAAAATCTACCAATGGGACGTGAGATGGAAGTCGTGCACGAGCGCCTGTGTGGTGGGTAGTCCGCAGAAATAATCTCTCTTAAATTTTAAGTACTGGCTCGAATTACTATGACTATACTTAACGCTGAATAATCCTTAAATACTTATTGGCGAACTTCATTATTCTTTTTTATCTTAGACTAATAAGAATATCCTAATACATAATTTATTAGTTATTAAGATAAATTATATGCCCACTTAGTAATATATTTGAATATTTCGTAAAACAGTTATGGTCGAATGTGTTTTATTTTTACCTAATCTAATTATTACTTATCGCTAAGTATAGTTGGTGGAATTCGAGCGAGACCTGAAATATTTTTAAGATTTCTCAAATTGATATTACAAACCGGCGTTATTGGTCAACTTCTCTATATCAGCAAGTCTCACTGTTTCCATTTGAACTCCTTCAAGTAAGAGGTATGAATATATGGTAAGTTAAAGTAAGTCTAAATAGACAAACCTTAATAAACGATCAAAGACGAACAAATTCACGAGGTTGTTGTTAAAACGATATCTATGGATGAAATGCAGAAGATTCATTGGTGGTTAAAAGAAAAAAATAAGTGGAAAACTGAGAAAAAAGAACATGCATTATTTTTCATCTTCATAACTTTAAATTGTTAAACGCATATTGTTTTACAAAGCTCCAGGGTAATTAACTTGAACAATCTCATTGTTTGGTTTATATGATAATTGGCATTGGTGAGGGCAAAAAGAAAAGTTGTAGTGATTAATAACATGTCGTACGTATGTTTTTGAAGTAAATAGATACTTACTAAACTTATTTCTAATTGATTGTATCAACACGGAGCCGAACAGTGCATTTAATGTAATTCAGGCGGTAAACACGTTGCCATTTATAATGTGAACGTATTTTAATGTTTACGCAGTCGTCATTAACAATATACATGAAAGAGAGAGAAAGAGCTACTTAATGTGAAAAAAAAGGTTTATTTTCTTTAAAAAGATAATTGAATCAGATAGACACTATGCTTTTTTCTAATTGCCCAGTGTTACCATAATTTGTCAATATTTTGTCAATGTTGGGTACACTCTGTCACTGATGCGACAATCCTATATCCAATAAATATTGAAATTGCTTCTAATTTGTATTTTGATGTGGTGTTTATGGTTAACCGGTGTTTAAGCGATGTTGTTTGTTTTTACAATGTTTAAACTTTCTTTAAACACCATCAAGATGTAATTAAGTTATCTTTCCCGTACCTTTGTGTTTCATTACTGTTACACACATCCTGAGGCAGTGTAGCGCAATTTTCTACCAGTATTACATTTTAAACAATGTAATTACATAATTACTTTACCTTACCATTTAACAATACTGTATCAGTATTATGTTAATATCAGTAATGCAGTCGTTGTATATGGCAAAAATCTTTCGTGATATATCAATGATTAACACATTTTATTCAAACATTACTATATCTCAATGACAATCCCAATCCGCAGTGTTGAAGTTTTGATGGGTACACTTTTTAAAAAGATAAGCATTGATATCTAAACATCTACATGTATCATACACATTGTCAGCTCTATTTAATAGTGTTTAACACCACTTTATTTCATGCTTTTCCATGGATTACGTAGAAATAATAGTAGATTGAATCCTGATAATTTCACTGTTTTGAACACTGTTTCCAGCAATTTAAAAATAGAGACTGTGACGTCACTAGCTTGCACTTGTCTCTATACTAGACCGTAGGATTCACCAAAGAAACTGCGAGTTGTGCTTCCGCGCAAATAAACCCAAGTTCTATACAAATATGACCAAACGTTATGCTTGAAAACTACTAAATGTGCCTTAATCACTGTCGATACATTATATTGTAATTTAAACACTTCTGGTGTAGACTGAGCAATATGTATTAATATGAATCACGATCCTACTTTCACTTTCACATGAATTTTTGGAAAACGTTGTCGTATGTGTGTAATTTGCAGATAAGTATTTTTCTCTCAAGATGTAATATTCAATGCAAAAAATACTGTAGACTGGCATAATAAATTGACAATAACTTAATACCGTGTTAAAATATTTTATTTACGTTACTTATCCATTTCAATGCAATCTCCAACGCAGGAGATCTTGGTGACGCAGCCATGTTTTACCCATGATTCTTTGAGCGCTTTTACAAAGGTTATTCAGACCGGTATTTACACATTGCTGTTTCCATTGTTTTGAAAATAGTGAAATTAACCATGAACTTGAACCCGACCAACGTTATAAACTGATCGGAGCGTCAATTGTGCTGGGTTTTACGCAAGAAATGACGTCATAAATAACGTCACGCACGCGAGGTAATCCCGCCAATTTTGACGTCTCTTGTGAATAACACAGCTGATTTCCGGCCTTTAAAGCTGATGAACCAAAGGTGTATGAACTGATATCAATGTTGATGATATAGATCTAATGATACATAATATCAATTTCGACACCTACCTCAGCCTTTTGTTATATATCTAACATTATACCTCTACATTTTTTCCAATATTATATGACAATATGAAACACATATCGTGTATCAATGTTATTTACATTGTATAAATATCATCATATGATAGACCCACCTACATTTTGCAGGCAATGTAGATTTCATATAAATATATACATTACAATATTTTTATATGGATGAAACACCTACATTGACAAACGTTGTATGGATTCGACACAGACATTTAACCAGTGTTGTATGGTGGACACACCTAATGTGTGTCAATCTTGTTTACCCCCAGAACGCCACCCAGTCATCGTCAGTGATCTGCATCGCCTCAGAGTCGGGCTACGAAGTAGACGACACATTCTGCCTGCCCACCACAAAACCTGAACCAGACCCCGAGCGACCCTGCCCGGAACACATACAGTGTACATTCAGGTAATTCAGGGAGTACAATCTTCAGTTCCAATCGTCATCAGGTTGTACAATGTCGAAAAAGTGCAATCTAAGTTAGTACAAACATAACGTAATACAATCTTCAGGTAGTACCTACTCTGAGTAGTGAAATCTAAAGGTTGTAAAATCTCCAGGTAGTACCTTCTCTGAGTAGTGCAATCTAAAGGTAGTGCAATCTTCAGATAGTACCTTCTCTGCGTAGTGCAATCTAAAGGTAGTGCAATCTTCAGGTAGTACCTTCTCTGAGTAGTGCAATCTAAAGGTAGTACAGACTTCAGGTAGTACCTTCTCTGCGTAGTGCAATCTAAAGGTAGTTCATCTTCAGGTAGTACCTTCTCTGAGTAGTTCAATCTAAAGGTAGTGCAATCTTCAGATAGTACCTTCTCTGAGTAGTGCAATCTAAAGGTAGTAAAATCTCCAGGTGGTACCTTCTCTGAGAAGTGCAATCTAAAGGTAGTGCAATCTTCAGGTAGTACCTTCTCTGAGTAGTGCAATCTAAAGGAAGTGTGGAAAGTACAATCTTTATGCTGTGTATTATTCAAGTACTAGTATAATATTCTTAAGGTAATATTATCTTTAGGATGATAATTTTCGTCTTTATCTTCATAACATTCCTTCAGGTTGTACATTCTGCAGTTAATACAAACTTAAGGTAGTACATTCTCCAGGTTGCGCAATCTTTAGGTAGTACTTTCATCCTCCAGATGTACAGTCTTCAGCTGTAGTTCAATCTCAAGAAAGTAGATACTCCAAATAGTACAATTTCAAGGTACATGTACTATACTCTCCAAGTTAATCATTCTTCAGTTAGAACAATACCCTGTAGCCGATTAGTTAGAGCCTCCGTCCCGTAACTGATTCATGGCCGTGATAGTTGTTGAAATGGTATATTGTAGTTGAAAAGTTTGCATACTTATTCATCTTCCCTACAATTATTGTACGTTAGGATGTTATGTTCCATTCAGATAAATGTTATAATTTAAAGGAACCATATTTTCGGTATGTGTATCGCCATGTGCTTGGTGCACAGCTCATTAAGAAAGCTTTAGGACAGGATAGTAAAAAAAAAGAAAAAAGAAAAGATTATTGATATATACTCTGTTTTGGACATTTACCCAAACAAACAAGTACAAAACAACCCACACACTTTCACACACACACA
Source organism: Solen grandis (assembly GCA_021229015.1). Lineage (NCBI taxonomy): Eukaryota > Metazoa > Mollusca > Bivalvia > Adapedonta > Solenidae > Solen > Solen grandis. Next base: position 59,314,558 of record CM037788.1, on the reverse strand, counting down.
CACACACACACACACACACACACACAAAACGCACCGCAGAAAAAAAGCAACAACAACTCCGACTAATATGCAGTTAGTGCAATCTTTATGCTTAAGGTGTGTTAGCAGTTTTTACCCTGGGGATGTTTTTCTAATTTTAAATTTTGATAAAACTGACAATCTATAAAAAGATGATAAAGACAGCATATTTTATACAAGGTGCACAGTAGGAAACCTCGTTCTACGTTTGATAATGGCTTCCTTTGAAATATAAAATTGGATGAATATATCAGGAGCTCCTCGAGTGAAATAATTGTAAAATAATTATATGTCGTTTTGTTTGTGTGTTGGGTTAAACGTCCAATCGACAGTATTCCAGCCATTTGGAAAGTATGTCTTCTTGAGAAAGATGTAGTGCTGCCACCCTTCAGTGTGAACCCGTATGTCGCATGATACCACACCAGTGACACTATTTGCTTATACGTTTATATGCTCAGCTCCAAGCAGCGAGCTACTAGTACTTTTTTTACGACTTAAGTATGTCGGGGTCAGAGATCGAACCCACGACCTTCCGCTCCGAGGCAAACGATCTTGGCCCATCGGGAACTGTAAAATGACTTTAGTTTCAATGTGTTTTGTGTTGTTAATATTCTCTTTTCTTTAACAAATGTTTTATCACATTTAAAGCATTAATGCAATGAATGTCGTTTGCTTATCTGTTGGGTATTACGGTATTTCTGAGCCCGTGTTTACGTGAAACAGATAGTTTGCTTACTTCCCGTAGGCCAAGCTGAAGACTTGTGGCATGTACCACACATTGTGATATCCTGGTATGGGAGTCAATCATCCATGGAACTTATATTTACATATTCAGTGCTGATCGCTATGCAGAGAGCTAACGGTACACGTTTTATTTCTTTGATATGTCGCGACGGTGGATCGAACCCTGCACCCCCAGTGAGGTGTAAAGATCGTCGGACCAGTGAATTATCCAAAATTCAACCAATGTCAGAGTATTCTGTCCAAACACTGAAAAATATTAAGGACTCTAGAACCTTGCATGCCAAACTGCAAAACACCACCGCTTTATCTAATTTCATGCGATAGTTTTATCATTTCCCCTCCCAAGGGCTAAATGTTTATAGACTTCAAAAGTAGACAACCTATGACTACAGGTAACTGAGTTAAAATGTTGGTTTGATATTTGTTATTTTCTCCTCGTGTTTGTTTGTTTTTTGTTCAATGTTGCTTTTGATTTGATTTCAAATACTTTTTAAGGTTTTAACTTCTTTTAAGGTAATTATAGGGTTGCAAAAAAATAAGATGATCAGTTGATATGGGATAATAATGATGTATTGCCTTCAAGTAAACTTAAAATAGAGCCACAAAAATTGTCTTTATAATATATGTGCAATGAAGTTATTTTGATACTTTTGTTGATGTTAAGGAACAGACAAGATCCGTTGTATAGTTTCTTCACTGGATTGTCTGAAAACTCGAAAAATGTGAAGTACAAAAGTATGTGAATAAACATACTTTCATAAGTCGTATGTTGTATATCTATATCCTGGAATTTGGAAGCACCCCAAAAAGAAAACATACGTGCAGACGCAGACAAACTGATAGACGGATTGGGTGATACATGTAAATTCAAATGTCTTCAATGAGGAAAGCTTTTTGAAAACTGGACATCTACGAACTAGTATAAACGAGTATGTGCGCATTAATTAATTTTTGTTAACATTAGATTTCGTTGATTATATAGTTGGGGTAATTTCGTGGGCCTATTTATTCGTAGATTCATGTTCTAAAAAAGCTTGAAATGATCGGTTTTTGTGTAGCTTAATATTCGTTGATAAAACCCTCCTGATGAAAAAAAAAATAAATGAATAATTTCATAGTACATGTACATGTGTATATTAAAATTCCAGTTTTAAATATGAATATATCCGCCAAAATGTTTTTAGTTCCAAATTGATTTACGAGAGATAATTATAATAGTTCGACAATTTCCATTTCATTACATGACAGCAAATATTTTCAAGGCCTATAGATGGGTTTTAACAGATGATATACGCTTGAATATAATTGAGGTAGTCATCATGACATAGTGGAATTTTTAAATATCAATTAAGCTATTTTACTTGCCTTATTTTGTGAATGTTTTTACAATTTTGTTACACTTATTTGATTCGTAACTCACTAGTTGATAAGTCTATTCAAATCTCAAATCCATTCTTGTAACTAGAAGTTTTATAAATGTTTTCTTGAGTAAATATTGCATATTTAAAACCCTTTTTATGCCTGGTGTCTGATTTTGTAGGTTATGCAAATCAAAGTACACGTGCAATAGGATATGTATAACCGCTGGGATGGGGTCTACAGGATGGGCATCAGTGTTCCATGACCATTAAATGGATATTAAAATGATGAATACCTGCATTTTGCATGTACCTTTTATTTCTAGGTGGCACGCATTCAAGTGGAGCTCATGCAGTCGCACGTGTGGGGAAGGGTTCATGTACCGGCGAGTGCTGTGTTTGAAACACAAACATGGCAGCCAGAGGACGCGAGTACGAGACCACAAGTGTGAGGGCGTCAAACCGGCTACTAAGGAGGCGTGTAACCAAGGCGACTGCCCGGAGTGGCTGACGGGACCTTGGTCACAGGTGGTTATCTTACAACCTGTTAATAAATTACATAATAGCAGTATAGCATTATGATTAAAATGTAATCTTCAATATGGTTTAAAGCTGTTTTTCTCCTCTAACTTATCGACGGCGTGGAACTTGGTATGATGTACTCTTAATGGCAATATATATTCTAAAAGAGTATCCAAGCTATATACAATGTACATGTTTATAAAGCAGTTAGGGGCGTAGCTTTGTGTTCTTTGATGTTGCGCAAAAAACAATGTATAAAAGGGATTGTATCTATGCAGATTTTATATTTTCTTTTCATTTCAATCGGGATATATCTTGGTTATAACAATAATAATAAATAATAAATGACAAAAATTAAAGGGAAAAAAAAAATTACGCACGTACCGCTTTCTACGCCGCTAAGCCCCTTGCATGGACCCCCCTCCCCCCCACACACATACTCTTTTACATTAATATAAATCATTTAATAAGAATTAATGTGCCATTTTTCTTGGTTCGCACATAAAAAAATATTGCTAAATATTGTATTTACAGCAATTTAATTCACATTAAAACAATGATTGGTTTTACTGGTCTATTGCACGAAATTTGATCAATATCTCAGGCTCTTAAACCTTTCTTCTGGACTTAAAGCTGCAGTAATTAGTAATAAATCATTGAATTTAGGTCATATGTCTTTGAATAAGCTAGTACGAGCTTTTAGTTTTAATGACCATTAAAAATAAGGATATAATTTCTGATTGAAGCATTTTAAGCTGGGGATCAGCTCAGAATTTTTGATGGGATATGAAATTCAATTCGCATAATTATTCACAGCAGGTCATATCTCAGTCTTTATCTTAACCCTTTCCCTCATATAGACTTATTTTAACCCTTTCCCTCATATAGACTTATTTTAACCCTTTCCCTCATATAGACTTATTTTAACCCTTTCCCTCATATAGACTCATTTTGACGCCCTCAATAGGTACCACATAAAGCCTGATCTGCAGAAAGCCACAGTTAAATCTTACCAAATTTAATTATAAAGTCCTCATTTCCAGACCACTGAGGAGCAGCGAACAGCATAAAACCTGATCAGCCTGCGAGTTACTCGCAGGCTGATCTGGTTTTATGTTGTTATTTAATTTTTAAAGGGTTTTAAATTTAAAAAATATGAATATTCCGAAACTACATTTTGTTATTATTTTGATATAGTGGCTTCAAAGTTGTGTTTTAATTTACTTACAAGCAAGGACTTTTTAAGGTTATACATTGTAATACATGTATCATTATTAGGGAAACCCTTACGTATGTTGTATCACAGTTTCGAATTTTTATTTGTACTAACGTATTGAAGACCGGTCCCGGTGCCCGAGTGGTTAGAGCGACCAGTAGCAGGAGGTCGTTGATTTGATCCTCCTCCCTGACATACCAAAGTCGCCAAAAATGGAACTGGTTAAGCTCCCAGGCGCTCACCATATATTTATATACTGGCTGCCCCGAGGTCAGGATAATGCTACTAGGTGTGGTATCATGTCACATGTCCACGGTGTGAGCAGTGTGGCAGCACTATATCTGTCTCAAGTAGATGACAGAAATATTGTCGGCGGGACGTTAACTTATTAACCCATTGAACCCTTGCATCACTCAAGTGTTCCGGATCATGCGGCTATGGGACCCAGAAGCGGAAAGTGGTTTGTAAGACGTCAACGTCAGCCACGTGTAACAGTAAGAATAAGCCAACCATTGTGCAGCAGTGTATGACGGGAAGACCGTGTCACGGAGAGGACGGGAGCTTCCAGAAGGACGGTGAGTGGGAGATTTCTGTCCAATTTCTCATCACTTAACCCTTTACTGAACCTAGTACGCGATCCTAGTGGCGAGTAAAATCTGAAATTGAGATTTGGGATTTCAAAAATATTCTATGTCACTGTCCAAGGTGGCCGAGTGGATAGAGCGTCCGTCTTGGGAGCGGGAGTTGATGGGTTCGATCACGAAGCTACATTAGATAGGGAATTTAAATATCTGGTTCGATCTCTTGCCACGACATACAAAAGTCATTAAAATGGTACTTGTAGTTCTCTGTTTGGCGCCTAGAATATATACAGGGTAGTTTTAGGACAAGTTGACTCAGTGTATGGATAATGTGACTGGGCGATGTATTATACCACTTGTCTACAGCATGATATTGCAGTGTAACAGTTCTCTGTCTGTCTCAAGTAGACATATTTTAGTCTCCAAATGATGAAATAGCATCGGTGGGACATTAAATCCAACAAATAAACAAAACTCATTCATTGTTACTGATTTTTGTTGTTGAAAATGATAAATGAAAAGATGTATGTGTAGTGGAAATATACTACCAACCCAAACACGGCTTCGTCATAATGTCCAATTTTTGTGCAGTGTTTTGATCAGAATAACTGCTTTTTCCTTTCAAAGAGAACACTACAAGCATCTGGGACATACGTGTACATGTTTTATATATGCATGAGAAGTATTAAACACATACATTATCCTGAATGAACATCCAGTCAAGATCTTTGGAGTTACATGTGTAGTGATATTTAATTTCAAAGCTACTTTTAAAGACATAGACCTTACATACCACCTCAACCACTTAGCGCAATTAAGCTTAAAGTATAAAATCGTTTTTAGGTTTCTTAAACGATTGAAAACATGTCTGTTTAATTTGTTTCAGATTCATCGGTCAACAAATACGACTTCTTTGATGATGCCATACTGAAAGACTTAATCTTGATGCCGACGTAAGTACAACAGTAGTTTCAAATTTTTAGTTAAGTTACACAAGAACTTTATTTTCATCATCAACAATAGTATCATTTCTACTTTTTGCCGCTGTTTAAATGTTTCGGCTGCTGAGTCTATATTGTTTTTCAAATGTTTTATATGTTACTGCATTACTGCAGTCCCACAGCATTTTTTATGCTTTTAAAAAAATCACAGCGTAGATATTTTATAGCATGTTGCCAAAAAGAAATATGAAATGCACTAATTTACAATGAAAACAATTTTCTGTAAACTAAGTTTTTTTTAAATTTAATTGTTGTCTCCAGACTATTGTTTTCGAGCATATATGTGTAATATACGTAACATGGGTTGTAAGTCGTGGGATCTGTACCTAAATTCCGAACTATCCAGCCCGTGATTGAAGAATATGAATTTATGCTTGTTATTTGTTTGGCAGCCATTTTACGCTAGCGAAAGTGGGAGTTTTTTTTTATTAATCACAATACAATTGAACTTGCTGTAGCGTTTGATTAACAGATAGAATCTATGTCCATGTAGGTACAAAGTGACCACCTGGGGACAGTGTACAGTCACGTGCGGTGTTGGATATCGTCATAGGAACGTAACATGTGTAAAGGGAGATAATGTCGTCCCACTGTCACAATGCAGAGGTATGAGTTGTTTCGCTTAGTCCTGCATGTATGTTATACAGATATTACTTAAACTTAAGTAATATTGCAGTTGTAATAAAGCGTTGGCTTATTTGATGTACACTATATTTTAGGGCCACAACCACAAAGTAAGCGTGAATGCTATGAGAAAAAATGCCCCATTACAGACGTCACTGGGCTTGACTATGCTTGGCATCATGGGAAATTTGGCGCATGCTCACTGACTTGTGGTAGAGGTACGATTCCATATCTTATTTTTAGCAATAGATTCTTTAAATGATAAAAAAGTTAAATAACGATATGTTAACAATTTATTTTCTCTAGGAAATATATAAACAAGAGTTACAAAAGATTTACTTTCTGATGTTTTCTTTTGGGGAAAAATACATTTCAAGGGCGTTGCTAGCATTTTTCAACTTGTAGGCCCATAGAAGGATTATAAGGGTCGGTTACGGGTCTAGGGGTTCTCGAAAATAAATTGACGTCAGTAACCAAGCAATATGATGGGGACTCCCAGGATGTTTCAGGAACTCTTAAAATGCAAGCGTTTGGAGTCATTGGATCTCTAGCTTGAATATTCAAAGGAGAACACCGATATATCATTCAGAAATCTATAGGCGAATATAATGCATCTGTTACTATTTAGAATCTTCATTTCGAAAATAAATCTCTCAAAAGCAAGCAAAATGCAGTGTCGTAGCTACTATTAGGCCCTGTGGGCCCGGGCCTACAAGTTGGTCAAGGAAATGACATTTTCTAAATGGAGACTGATGCTTAATACAGGTTCAACTTAACTTTATTTTTTTACTGATACTGCTTCTCTTCGTAAAAATAAATGATGTTATTTCATATAAATTTTTCAAAATTCTGTTTTATTTTGCCCTAAAATGATTCTAAATCTAAACAAATTCTAGGTTCTACTCTTTTGATCATATCATAATTAAACATTTTAAAAACTCGGTATTCTTATCATTGTTATATGTTGGCATCGATGAAGTTTTGAAGTAATATTATTTTGGTTTTATGATAGAAGCAATTGATCTAATATTTTAAACTCGATAGCATCAGAATTGCACAGTTTTTTTTAGCTCACCTTAGCCCAACGTGTTCAAGGTGACCTATTGTGACCGATGAATGTCCGGCGTCCGTCGTCTGGCGTCCGTAGTCAACATTTAACTTAAACAACACCTCCTCCTAAACTACGCGGCCAATTTTCATAAAACTTTACAGGAATATTCATTGGGTGGTCTTTCAAAGTTGTTTAAAGAATTGATTTCCATGCTAAATCTGGTTGCCGTGGCTACTAAAAGGGGGAAAAATGTGAAAACTTCAAAAAAATTCTCCTCCAAAAGGACTGGCTGGATTTTAAAATATTTGGCACAGCTGTTTCTTGGGTCACACTCTTTACTGTATTGTTCAAATTATTTTGATCTTTTGAAAAACATGGCTGCCAGGGAACGGAGCCCTTTTTCCTTTTATGTATGTAGTACAAATTTGAAAATTCTTCTTGTCCAAAAGTACTCATTTTATTTATGGCTGGTAGGGGTCAGCGCCCTTTTTCCATAATATTATAAGATATTTTCTGTTTCATTTGCTCCCACTAATACCTGGTTCTCAGGTGAGTGATCCCAGGGCCATAATGGCCCTCTTGTTTTAAATATTATTCTGCAATATTGCAGTTATTTTATGAGAAATTAAAATGCAATACATTTGCATGATATGTCAGCTAACGAATAAGATGAACATTTCTATGATATTCATTGCATAGACAACATCTTTAATTTCAATTCTTAGAGTGAAAGTGTAGAATATATTTAGTTGTCGACTATTTATAGACTTAAGGACCAGGTGTCTTCTGGATCTTTATTTGATATAAATATAGCCAGACTCTCTGTACCTGTAGTCATGGCAATGAATGTATATATGACATTGTATTTATGTCATACTTGTGTATTCATTATTTAGTCCCCTTTTCTTCATTTCACATAATACGATATAACGTAAATCATATCAATGTAATTTCCTTCAATCTGACGATATTTATTATATAATCAACGCGACGCTACTTTGATACATGAATTTAGACATGTGTGTGTTAGTTATCGTTTATGTTTTAAATTTAATGGAAATAATAGCAAGCGACAAGAAGCGGAGCGCTGCGATAAATTATAAAAAAAATAAATAAACGATTTGTTACGTACGGCATACAGTTTGCATTTGACATTGCATTATGGAAACGCCTCCTGTTTGTTTGACAGTTTAACGTGTTGTTTTAAGCAGAAGCAGTATCGATGTGTACATTTTATAAACATGCATTGCAAAACATGACGTTATCAGTCGCCATAGCAACAAGCTCTGTCCATTATCCTCTTTGGTCAGTAGACACCATACATTCATATTTTCGCCATTTCAAGACCTTCGATTCATATTAGGCATTTTTGTTTTCAAATTTTGAACGAAATACAAACATTTCATTGGACGATTAAGTTTGACAAACTGCTTTATCAATTTTGCTTAACCAAAAATATGAAGTAAAAAAAAAGGACCACCAAAGGTTGCTGAAATATGTGTTACAACAAATATATTAAAATTATTGAATGTAATGGTGAAATAACAGATATTTTGAATTTATCTTTTTCATTATGGAAACATGATTTTATATTTACTTTTTTCTCTTTTCTTTTTTTTGCGATTGCATTTCAACATCTCAATATAAAGCTTAACAAATGTCTTTCAACAAAATAATGAGATCATTGGATTATGGAAACATGTTCTCACTAAAAGATTGCACACTCTTTCAACCAGAATTTATGAACAAGAAGTAAAACATGTTATTTTCCGCTTTGCATCAATTTAGTGATTCAATATTTTTGTAACCATCCATCATGTAAAATATATATTATCATGTGAACAAAGTCAATATCATGCGCCTTAGGGTAAAATTATAATCAAGAGCATTTTTGCGCTATAAAGTTTTCAAAATCGTATTATGTTCTACCCAGTGGCTAGCTTTTGTGCGTGCAAAAAAGATTTATTTCGCTCAGTAATTTATATTGTTAAACGAACAGGAAACAATGAAAAGCAACTAAGCGTATTTTTTGTCTTATCGATTAGTTGATAGTCCGAACACACTGATCAGCTGTAGAGAGAGAAAATAAAAAAGACGAGAATTATTTCTTGTGTTTCGAGTTAAAATTATACATTCAGAAAAATCAATGCTTAAGTTCAAAGAAAGATCATTTCTGTATCAAAGAGGTTGCATAATTGCATCATTTTACAACATGCCACAGTGACGTTACTGCAAACAGAGAGAAAGGAATATTATGTGATATAATGGTTGACAAGATTCCATTAATAGAAGCTTTCGGTTTCTCTCTATTTGATCGATTACAGGGGTCAAATATCCCTGTCTATTCACTGGAAGAACATGAAATCACACATGCGTTCAATTCATTTGAAAATCTTTTTTGTATTCAATGCGTTGCAGTTGATACAGAGTTGACAAACCTTATTTCTGAGCCATTCTTTGGCATTACTACATTCACTTCCGTACGTTTGCGCAATAACGCAAAATGTACACCCATTGAATAGTCCCATTTTCGATATATCATTCTTATACGACTGGTATTGTTTTGTAATGTTTACTTTATTTATGTCCTTATACATCCAATCTGTTATTGCTCTATGACATGCAATGCTCAGCGAATAAATACACATGTACATATCACGTGACTTCAGCCGCGAACTTTTTTCCACGCACTGAATACAAAAGTGTTGCCACGCTTTGTATATTGCAGGGATACAAACAAGTATCGTGGAATGTTTTGAAACCAAGTCAAACCGAATAGTACTGGACATCATGTGCGATGGCCAATACAAACTGACGCCTACAACCAAGTTTTGCAGTGAGGTCGATTGTGACCCGAGGTCGGTAGTGATCAAATTCAATTCCTAGGGAACAGACTAATCGTTGAAACAAAATCTTTTAATTGTATAATTATGTAATAATAAACATATACAAGTTATTACATGCAGTATATAGAATTTGCGCAGTGTCCCCAATGTGTAGATTAATACATATGAACGTTTCTAGAACATAAATTTTATTGCCTAACCACATTACAATATATACACAGCATATAAGGGTAGTTCCAGGACTGGTTGACCATGTGTCAGGATAATATGACTGGATGTGGTACCATGTCACATGTCTACAGCGTGATACTGCAGTGTGGCAGTACTATATCGTCTCAAGTATATCGTCTCCAAATGACAAAAATACTGTCGGTGGGACGTTAAACCTGACAAACAAATAAATAAAGAAATAATATATACACCATAATATATATTGGTTACACTGAAGGATATGGAACATAGGTACATACATTTCTGATTAAGAGTGATCATTTCGAAAGACAACAATGTTAGGAATATTAGAGAATTAACTCATGTTTCAGCTTCAGTCATGTAAGTTACCACGGATATGCAAATTTATCAGTTTGACAAGAATTATGTACGTACGGAAATTAGCATATAATGCAAACTACACAGAAGCAGTATGTAAATTTTGTTATAAACATGTCGGCTTTTATTTTTCAAATATCTTATTGACGTTATTGTTATGTAAAAAAAATTCTTTTGTTTTTTCTTTCTTTTAGAAACATTAGTCATTTATTAGACATTATGGTTCAACTAGGGATCAAGGAGATTTGTTATAAGAACAAGCCAATACATCCTTTTTTAAGTTTCATAAAAAATGATTTCTAAAAGCCAAACAATATTTTTCCTCTAAAAGTTAAGTCTGTCATTCTAGGTACAATTTGTCATATATCAGTAATAATTATCCTTCTGTTTTTGGAAGTTTGCAATGAACACGTTACAGACAGTCAATTCAAAGGAAATTTTATCATCTATATTGTCTGTGCGGTTGAATTAAATTCTTCCAACTTGTATTCCGTCATTTCATAATGAAAGCTAGGTAAAAAAAAATGATACATGCTATTTTACTTATGAATATAAATTTTCATAATTTTTGAAATTATAGCTTCGTTCTTATTTTCTCGAGTTATTTAGAAAAAACAAAAAAACAACAACAAAAAAACAACAACAGCAACATCAAAAACAACAATACTGATATGTGAATGGCATGCAGATGGATAGAATTCTACAATTAATGTTGATACACAAATGTAGTACTGAAGATATTTTGTATTATATCATGTGCAGACACTGCCTTAAATTTTTGAAACTGAAGGGTTCTATTTCAAATCATTTTTTTTACAACAGATCAGTATACTCTAGAAAAGTTTATTTAATAGAAATAATAAGATTCAATATGGGTTTTGTGTATTCCTCTTCGCAGCTGGAAAGTCAGTGAGTATGGGGACTGCAGTGTGCCGTGCGGGGGCGGGCGTCAGTCTCGTACCGTAGATTGTGTACAGACCCGAGGGTCGGGTCGGGTGGACAAGGTGGAGAAGTACCGATGCCCAGACCCAATACCGATGTCACAGAGACCGTGTAATCCCCAGTATTGTCAAGCGGAATGGAGCACCGGCATATGGGGAGAGGTAATGACGCCACGTCAGTCACGTTATGTGGGAGTCATTAATGCACTATGTTTTGATGTTCTGACGTCATAAAAGAATGTTGATGTCACTAACTATATTGCCAAGGAATCGCTTTTACACGTGGAATAACATTATTTCTGAATTGTTTGCATTAGATGTTACACAATGGTAATTTTTAGTATATGAAATGAAATATATATCCTAAATGCCTGAATGTATAGACTAAAAGAATGAATAAAGCTGTCGACGTTTGGCTTTTTAAATAATATTTCCATTTCAGAGAGTTGAATATTTGGAACCTCAACATTATTCTAGTGTTACAGGGAATGGAGAAGATAGAAACGAAATGCAAAAATAATATATATTAGGAAACAACGAATGAGCTAAAATTATATTTCATTTCATCGCGAAGCTTCCATTCATTGCGAGAATGTCTCAGTTTCCACTCACAAGCACACTAATGAGAAAATGATACTTATGTCTGAAAATAAATTATTAATTTTCTGGATGACATAATATTATCTTCCTTATTTTAAGTGAAAACCTTTAAACTAAAAGAAAAATATTATTATTTTTTTTTTTTTGCAAAATATGTACCCATTAACCTTATTTTTGACAAAATGTATAACTTTTTCGATTCCATAATGATTTCAGTGTTCTGTGACCTGTGGCATGGGTATCGAGACAAGATCTGTTTATTGCGTGAAGTATCTACAAGATGGGTTGAAGGTCAACGTCTCTGATTTAGAATGCATTGCACCTCGTCCTTCATTAACCCGTCAGTGCCATTTCGGGGATTGCTATAAACTTCAACATTTACCATCGATCAAAGAACAAAAAGGGACCTTTATTCAAATCAAACGATCAAAGAAAGTAAAATTAATTGTTGGTGAATCGGCAGTTTTATTACCCAACCAAGCGGTGAAAGTAAGGTGTCCGGTGAAGAACTTCCATAAAACTTTGATATTCTGGACCAAAGACCATAGACTGATCCCTTTGGTTGGTCGTGTCAGAGTATCAACTAAAGGGGCGTTGCGCATTGCACGTGCTCATCCAAACATTGACACCGGAGTGTTTACGTGTAGCGTAGGAATGCTTCAAGCTAATGTAAATCTAACTTTTCATTCTAAAAAAGAAGCGAAGCATAAAAGAGAAGTCATTTTAAAAGAAATATTTAATGACAAACCGCAAAAGGACGGTATGTTTAAAATGAAAGAAAATAATCTTTTGCATTTGAATTCCATAGAAAATAATGATTTTTCAAGTTTTACCACAACTGAGTGGACAGTGTGTTCGAGCAGATGTGGGTGGGGTACGCAGATCCGGAAAGTCACGTGTAATCAAGTGACGGACAATTTCATACGTTTGTTGCCAGAAGGGGATTGCGAAAGGAAAGGCCTGGAGCGGCCTGCCTCATCACAGAAGTGTATAATACAAGAGGAGTGTCCGCAGTGGGTCACTAGCGAATGGACAGAGGTATAAAAAAATATGTGGAAAGAACGCGTATCTTTTCTAAACCTTTGAATACAATCAAATGCTCGTTTTTCTTTCTTTTCTTTTTAAACCAATGGCAGAATTGAAGTAAAAGCTGGTTTCTTTTGTAAATTTCTCTATCTCATTGAATTAAGTATTTTCCAGGGACATTTATTTTCAACAATATGAAAGAGAGAGTGTTAACATGGGCAATGTATTTTTGGCAATATGCACGTAAGTGGAGTATTGCAAATAAAATAAACAAGTGACCAAACAATTATGGTTCAATCTTTTATTAATTTAAATCAGTTTTAGTCTGAACAGTAAAGTGTAGTCTGACTTAAAAAAATGTAGCTAGTATTACACAGAGAACATAGCAAATAGCATTTTACCTTATTTTTTTATTTAGAGAGACATTTAGAAATGTATGATGTAACAATTTTCTATTTTGTTTTCAGTGTACCACTGATAATTGTAGCAAGGAAGGCTATGCAATACAGTCACGCCATGTGACCTGTGAGTTCCGGAATGGAACGAGAACCTCCGAAGATAAGTGTGGCGTAGAAATCACGCCCGAGTCCCAGCGCCAGTGCAAAAATCCAGACTGCATTGCCGCTTGGCAAACGTCACGTTGGACGATTGTAAGTGACTTTTATTTACACTGGTACTTGTATTATAGCAGTCCGCTTCTTTGGCGGGAGGTAGTTGATTCAATCCCCAACCGCGACATACCAACGCCTTTAAAATGGTACTGTAAACCCCACCTTAACGCTCAGCATATATGCAGAGTAGTTCCAGGACTGGTTAACCCGATGACTGAGTGTGGTATTATGCGACATTTCTATGGTGTGGTACTGCAGTGTTGCAGCACTATGTCTCAAGTAGAAATAGTTTCCATTTTAACTAAAATACTGTCGTAAGCGATATAACTTACATTATATACTCAAAATAGAACATGCTAATTAAAACATATATAATTATTTATTAAAAACTGATTATTGGATGTCATTATATAATATTATATTCATATTCGCATTATAAGTGGATTATAATTGGACATGTACTTACATTGTTATCTGTTTCACCAATAAACAATTGCAACTCAAGAGTCATGTTTGCATGGACTGAAATATATGCAATTCTTTCAAATAATATTACGAAGGATATGCCAGTCCTACCTATTGATTTATAACCTCATCGTATTTCATTGTGGTCCGTTAACTCAAGGACAACTTCCCAAATGGTAATATAATGTTAAAGAACAGTACAAATATCTAACATTTAATTGTTCATCAGACCAAGTGAATTCGAGGAATGATTTATCGACCGTCAGGGATTCGTGTTGCATTTCTTCTTACATCAATGAATGTACCGACAACATGGCTGAAATATTGATGTCCCTCAGCGGTGTTCTTGTTAAGGAGATTGCAAGCTTTTATTTCTTTCTTATTCTAGTGTCTAGTGCTTAGTTCAGTTTGTACGTATTCTGTCATATAATAATAATAATTATATACAATCAGACGAGACTATCATTGTATATTTGATAGCCTGTCTGTCATTTACATTTAAGCCAAACTATCTTAGGCCAATGACTTCTTATATTTTGGTCTTGTAAAGGTAGTAAACTGCTTTGTCTAACCCTCATTGCTGGAAATTGGCCTTGTGTTGCCCTCATTGCAGGACACACACACACACACACACACACACACACATTCTACAATGCTACCATGAAATGTATGTCTAATTAATTAGAATGTCGCATTGGAATGAATATGATAAAATTTAAAACAAGATAAATATGCATGTCAAAGATGTTTTATTGAGAGCTTTAGATACATGTATATGAATTCTTTTTTTTTTTTTTTTAAATAACCTAAATATATTTTTTAAAATGCCTTGACGTTTTAATGATTATATAGACATGTATATATAGAAATATAAAACTTAATTTGCAGTACCACCATGACTTGCATCAGTCCATTTTTATATACAATGTTGTATAGACAGGGAAAACTTATACGAACACGTATTTAACTCTGTTTTAGTGTAAGCCACAGTGTGGAATACGAGGGAAAAAGGTTCGCTCACTTTCGTGTGTCTGGTCAGCTAATAAAAAGCCGGCATACGACAACTGTATGGAAATGTCACGACCACCTGTCTCAAAATCATGTAGGCCAGTCACATGTTCGCCGTATGGTAAGCGGACCGTTTCACCTTGTTATGTTGATATTTATTCTTATTTTTTTAGTTCATTTATTGTTCATCGTTAGTTTATTAGAAACGTTCCCTTTAATATAATCTGATATGACATGCAGCATTTATCATGTTATTGCTGCATGCTTATTCCTTATAATACTTACATATTTTATCATTTTAAAGTATTATCACAAATTTTGGAATGCATAGTGAAAACTATTAATCATTTTAGTACATAGTATATGAATCATAACTAACCCTTGTCATGGATGACTTTCCTTTTTAAATAAATAAATGCCAGAATGTTATCAGTAAGTTAGAAAGAAAAAAACTATATAAAGATATTGCGGTTCGATTTTCCTATCATTATTTTATTTGATTTACACCTTTCAGAAAAATTTGGTGGTAAATGGAAAAAGTATAAATAAATCGAAGGCACGGTAAATCTCTGTCGCACATTCGGCGCGATTACATTATAGAATGGCGTGAAGTCTCTTAACAGTTCTGTCTTTAATTTTAACACATTTCTCACTAATACTTAATGATATTAAATGAACAATTTAGCCACGGATTCCAAAATTAATACACTTTCAGCAAAATATTTTGATGAGAACTTAGAATGTAACAGCATTTGTGAATAATTGTACTTTAAATATTATGACAATGCATGTAACACGCGAACATGCACATGTTGAAAACGAAATAAAATGTATACCCTATGTCTTTCAGAAATTGTGTCAGATTGAACTTCGTGTTCTTGTAATAAAGATTCATATCTGTACAATAAGATATCGCTTAAGTTAAATTCGATTGATCTAAAAATGATTTCTTTCTTAAAGACAAAATACACTCATCTATTGTTAACTTAACTGACATTGGTACTGTAGCTAACACAAGCACACGCCATGGCAAAAGAGCTGCAATATTGCGACTTTGATGCTTTATTTGCTGTACGAAATGGAAGGGAAGACCTATTTTGAAGGTCGATTTATTTCTAATGGTATGCTTCTGTGGTAACAAGTTTAACAATAATCCGGTCTTAGTTTGCTTGAACAGTGATTTAGTTTTTATTTGTTTCGTACCAGAGCTTTCAGGTTCGCTTTTGCGGTGTCAGATAAAAGAAAACATGCGCCAGCAACATTACATTTGTTTAATTTTACATAAGATATTTTTGAATATCCCTCCTAGAAAATGTCAGTTTGTGTACTGGCTTTGTTAGACGGAATGTCTATTCAGAATAATTCTTATACCGTAAGGCATATAAAGAAAGATAGAAATAGATAGTATGCTTTCTTTTTTACTGTCACACAAATGTGATGTAAAATCTATCAGTAACTCAAAATCTGTTCTCAAAAAAAAAAAAAACAAAAAAAAAAAAAAACACACATGCGCTGTCTGACAGATTTTTCATGCTAGCGTTATTGCACAAATGCATATATTTTTAACAATAATAGCTTTCTTAGTGCAAAAAGTGAAGTTATAAATGCATGATAATGTCAAATTTTATCCAAGTTATTATGTTACTGAAATAAATACATGAATTCAGATGGTTTCATATATTCATATATTGGATTTCCATATTACAAATTTGAAACAAAAATGGCTAAATCTGGCTTTGATCAGGTTAGATATATTCTAAAAAATTGCAGATAAAATGATTATTGTCTACTGTACTTTGTTTTTACTGTAAGTATTTCATTGCTCTTAAACATGCTGAAATAAATAAATAAATAAATAAATAAATAAATAAATAAATAAATAAATATTTTACGGATGTTTCTAAGTGGACATTTACCTGATATATATATATATATATATATATATATATATATATATATATATATATATAAAGAATGTTTGTAGAACACATTTGCACTCCTTAAATCAAAATAAATCACAATCTAAAAATACAAAGTCTGCTAGTTCAGATGAATAATTTATCATTGTGATATATTATTATTTTGTTTTTCTTTTTCAGTCAAGTGCGTAGACAGATCATTTTACTGTAGTCTTGCAAGACAACTTCAACTGTGTCGCTACATCAAATTTCGACAGCGATGTTGTGCAACCTGCAGAAGAGCGAACTTATGAGATCATTACTGTTATTACGCAGACAATAAAAATGTTACAATTGCATCCCTGACGTCAACATTATCACTGCTTTCAATATTGCTTAACAAATCTTTGATATTGTAATTACTCACTAAAACTGGCTTTGCGTCAGTTTATGATTTTTCTGCACATTTGAATGATCATGTATTTGAAGTGACCTTGAGTAATTTTAGATGCCATCTGGTTTTCACATGAAAATGATTTTATTGGATTATTTTATTTTGTGTCTAATTTATTTTCAGATCATGATTGCTTTTTGATGTTTTAGCTAATATTGTCTAATAGTAAAAATGGTCGACTAATAGCTAAAAACACACAGATAGGGCACGTTCAGTCAACACGGGTTATCTGAAACCGCAGTAAAATATTTATCCAACTGTTTGTCTTGTTGGAATTTGAAAGTCGTAAGACACACAAAGTCTGATTCAAAATCTGTCAATGTGGTGGCTATTCCCGGAACAAAAAAAAGGGATCACATTAACAGAGAGTTTAATATGACTTTGATCTTGTGTAATTAGCCAAAGAGTTTAAAATGATTTAGGAAATTTAGGGTTTGCATTAGTTTAAATACGTACATTGAAGATAATACCTAGTCAAATGATAAAAAACAAATATGGGTCACTGTTAGGAGACTACGGCATATTGTATTTTGTTTTGAATTAAATGTTTGATTTATAAAATAAAAAATGAATTGAATCAAATTGTTCAGCCAGAATTTAATATTTGTTGGATTACTTTAGGGTCATTTTGTTTGTATGTCGTTGTCTTCTTTGTTAGACATGTTTAAAAGTTTAGATATAACTGTATTATGATACATTATGATACATAAATTCCATTGTCGTCTTTTTAAATAGTAACCTAAATGCGTAAGAAACAACGAAAAAATATGGCTATTTTTTTATAAAAAAAAGTTTTTTTCTTTAAATCCATATACATGTACCAGAGTTCTCTGTAGAGGAGATTTCTTTTAATTATATGGCTTGTCATAAGTCGAAAGGGCGTCAAAGAGTCGTGTTTAAATGTCAAATTCATCTGAAATGTTCATTTGAGGTTTTGAATTACATATTTTCTATTCCCTGTGTTAAAATGTCGTGGTCTCTCTACGATTCTAATCAAAATTTACGTCGGAAGTCTCTACATTTATTATTTGTCAACATTTTATTTACGAGTTGTCGTAATTTCACAGTAGAGAAATAATTACGTTTTTTTCGTTGCAAGAAGAGAAAATTGTATAAAATGTTTTATGAAGACAGTTTCACGTGCAAACTACCAAAAACATACACAAATTGATGTTTTACAAAGCAGTTTAATTCCACTGTACATTGATTCAAACCTTAATGTTAATCCTCGCATTGTTTTGTTTTGCTTTTTGTATAATGATTAATTGTGTATTGTACAAAGTCAAAAAGATATATTTTATAAAATAAACATCTGTAAAGAAGAAAGAATAAAATGTTGGTTTATTTCATTTACTATTCAAAGAGAAAATAGAAATTGTGTTCAGTTAAATTATGATCCAAAAGCTTATGTGAGAAACTAAATTATTACTTTAATCAAATCCCCTGTATAGCTCTGTATAAACAATCCTGTCCCTGATGGTTGCCTGCCAGAAACTTGGACTTAAACTAATTGTTAAAAACGAATTGCGCTTTGCTTTCATTGGCAAAGGGATTAAGAAATATTGTTGTTTTAAAATCTGATATTGTAGCTTAATATTTGCTGTGATAATTTTCATTATTTCAAAAGAGACTTTGACAGCATTCCGAGTTTAAACGCAGAGATGCTAGAAAGAGTTCCTGGAAGAGTTTTTGTCGTTTATTTGATAAATCAAAAGCATAAATCAGCATGATGATGTAAGTCATTGAGACAAAACTGTCATTAAGTGAAGCTAATACTTGGAATCTAGTAAACATAATTATTAAAAAGATCAGAGTATGTGTGACATAGTATCAAATTTGAAGGTGATTGATGGCCTGATAACAAATCAAGCGGAGCCAGATGTAAAATGAAGTGCCGAAGCGATCATCCTGCCATTCACCATGTCGCTAAGCGGGGTGGGGGTGAGGGCTTAGTTATGATTGATAGATGATGATTATGACCATCTACTTGTATAAAAGACTAGAAAAACCATTAGAGAACCTCCGTGCCTAGATCCCAAAATGGGAGAGAAGGTGACTTTGTTAAGAAAACGGTACAAATGTACTTGTCAAAAGTACACGTTTGATCCTGTGTATGGATAAGCTAAGTACGTACATCAAAACTGATATTGTGATTGAAATATGTGTGCTATTGCATCAGATATACAATGTTATGCATATTTTAAGGGTAGCTTCGTTGATAAATTTAAGACATCTGTAAACGATTAAAATGAATTATATTTACTATTAACTGATAGTGATCACAAGACTATAATATTAATGCTTTAATTGTCTTCAGATTAATTTAAAATCAAGACAATCTAAGGTTTCTCCAGAGTATGTGCTTGATAGATTAAGATTAGACATGTTAAGGCACACGGAAAAATAAATTCTAAATATAGGTTTAATACCGTTTGTAAGGCTGTTGTCTGTCATGAAGAAACCACCCATTTCTTTTTTACAAACACGGAATGTTGCATTTAGCGACCATGCATCTGCAGATTTGTATTGAAAGGAGTACAGCTAATACACATACAATTTCAAATTGAAATTTTAATCAATGACCATCTGGGAACGAGATGCTTTTAACTTAATTATTTATAATACTTATATATATTTATATATCTAATTTCTTAAACGTTTAACGATTCTTCCTGATGTTTTAAGTATTTAAATGAAATGTTTAATGTATTTTAAAAGCTGAAAACTAATAATCTCGCTGTGACAATCTACTGAATTATTTTTCAAAACCAAATTTAAAAAAAAAAAAGGGGTTTTTTTAGTTAGGAGACCTGATATATGATGAAATGTCGTTCCCTTGACAACCAAAATAAATCTTCTTTGTCTGAACAAATTGTAAGATTTCATTTCCACTTTGCACACGTATTTACCCATTTCAGGATTTGCTAAAACAAGATAATATATAATGGATTTTAATTATTTTTTTTAAATGATCTTCTGATTTTCTCATGCCCCTTTACCATTAATCTAAATATGTAAGCCGAAACAAAGTTTGCCTTTTTAAATCATGTCCCCACTAGGCTGACTAGTTTTCTAATATGATATAGAAGACAGAGAACAGTTCAAACTGCAACCTCTCTGGAACAAGCTGTCAGAATGTGTCCCCTGTCTTATTGTCAAAATCAAAGTTTGTCCATGAAAATTGAAGCTTTCAGATAGTCGGCTAATTCCCATATACTTTAATTAAATTTCAAAATTATTTTCTCTGATCTCTCTTGTCAGAATAAAAATAAGTTCCCAGAGTTTTTCCTCTTTGAAAGCAGCTGATAGAATTTAATTATATTTTGCACAAATAATTGAACTGTCGTAAACTGTTGATTTACCAAAGTTTATCCATTAAGAAATGGGGCTCCCAGGTTTTGTGCTAATACTTTTACATTTTATATGTGTTGTGAACGGATATTAGTTATCTAGTACAGAATTAATATTTTGCACAAATGATATCATCATTACTTTGTACCATATTTGCAAAAATAGTTAAAAAGGTAGGTTTCCTAACTATTTTACTCTGGAACCAAGAAGCGGGATTTCATTTCATTATGCACACACTATCTCGCCTCTCGACCTTTACCATAAAAACTATGAAAAGTATTTAAGACGACCCCTTAAAGCAGTATATGTAATATATGGCCAGGCTAGTTGGATTAATACAATCAATGCAGACACAAATTAACCATCTTTGAAACCGTTTTCCCAAATTTTCTGAAAGTTATCCAAAAAAATCACCACAAAGCTCATCATAAAAATGCCAAAAACTAAGATGTTCCCTATAGAATTAAGGCTTCCAGTGGATGTGGGTGGTAAAAGTCAGATCATAAAAAACTATGTTTGGTTTAACAGTCAAACGTTTATAGATTTTTATGCTGATGGTACTATGGTGGGCGATCTAGGACCACATAGACTCTCTTATTTGAGTGTGTCTGGCTCTGTCGACCTGACAAATTACCATTGATTTCAACAAACAACAATTATTATTAGTTGTTTGTGACGTAGTCACTCACAACTATAGTACCTACAATCTGAGGGTACTTTTCTCTATATTTAAAACCGAATAACCTCTTAATTTTGTATGAATGACCGAACGATTGAGCAGACTTTTAAAATACAGATATGCTGAGATTCAGCCAAAGTAGAGAAAACTTAATTTTGAGTAAAAAGTAAATATTTACGGGACACAGTAATTGTATGTAGTATAAAAGTACAGAAGAACTATTTTCCCCAGTATGTTGCGTAACTCACTTTACCAGCGGAGGAGTATATAGTTTCTTTCGAATGCAAAGGTGGCTCATGCCTGAAATTGGATGGTAGATGTGCAGGTTTCGGTTATGTAGTGGTGTTTCAACGGTCCATATAGTAGGCCCCTTATAAACCTCCTTATAATCACATCTAGCTATCTCAGTTACATCAGAGATATCTCCAGGGGTTATTTGTTGCTCTATAGACTGGCTGATAAAGGTGTATATCTGTTATCCGAAGTTATTAAACTTCTGAGTTGCATCTATAAATAGAAACTGTACCGTCGCTCGCTAGTGCAAATCAAAGCGCTGATAGTGCTAAGAGCACAGTATTGTCTCATTTCTTTTGTTTATCACAGTAAATCTAATAAACGGAGGTCAAATTTTCGCACAATGCCAATAACCCCGCTTTCACGTTGCATTAACATGGTTATTAGATGAACGCACCATTTGTTTCAACAGACTGATAACAATTAGCACATTGCCACTCTTAATTACTCCTCCATGATTTCTATAGCCTTCAATGAACAATCGTTTATTATTTTAATATAAGTTTAATATTTGGAAAAAACTAAGTTACCCTGCATATATGCAGCTTGTCAAACCCTCTTCCACTTGAGACACACACAACTTCAGTGCCTTCAGCGCTTTGATATATATCAAAGGCCCGGAGATCTACTTCCGGTCGTCACAAAATTGTTCAAATCGAAAGTGTAGTGTAGTATTTTATCTAGTTTTTTTTTTATTCTAAGATTTTTACTACTTTTGGTGCTGTTAAGCGTATGACTGCATAACTGACCATATTAATACACTGACAATTTGTGTTGAAGTCGGCATAAAGGTTGTGGACTCATTTGAGTTTCAATCTAAACGTGCAAACACATGGTAAAAATAGACTCTCTAAGTACGTTTTGGATTAGGGTTTTGGTGGAGTTTTCAGTATGTGTGGGTGTTTTTCTTGCATTGACTTAAAACCCATACGTAGGTTACGTGTCCTTTGAACTGATGTAAAATACATTTGATTATAATGTGTTGTAAGTTGCTCGGACTGGTTAAAAAGGATAAGTTTGTGATACAATGTTTATGTATAAACCATGTTTAGACCCGATCTAATGATTGTAACAAACGTATTATATATTGTGCAACTGAAGTTTCACATACCATAGATCCTAGGATGAGAGTACTGTCACTGTGTGCTAAATTACTCATGGTCATGGTCGTACAGTTTACTTGACTATTTGAGTCAACCGTCGCTTTGACAGTATTTCAGTCACATAGCGACGTCCAGCTAATTACAGGTGGAGGAAGACCCCCAATGCACGGAACCATCCGGGTGGAACCACCGACCTAACGCAAGCCAGCTGGAAGGCTTCCTCACACGAAAATCCGAATGACCCAGCCGGGTTTCGAACCCACGCGGTGAGGGGCTGAGTGAGTGTTAAAGTCAGCGACTTTACCCTCTCGGCCACGGAGGCCCCTGCCAAAGAGTTGAAGCATTTACCTTGTTAACACAACGACTGGTCATACAGTTGCAGCAATCGTCTTGTTAACACAACGACTGGTCATACAGTTGCTGCAATCGTCTTGTTAACACAAGGACTGGTCATACGGTTGAAGCAATCGTCTTGTTAACACAACGACTGGTCATACAGTTGCTGCAATCGTCTTGTTAACACAAGGTCTGGTCATACGGTTGCTGCAATCGTCTTGTTAACACAACGACTGGTCATACAGTTGCTGCAATCGTCTTGTTAACACAAGGTCTGGTCATACGGTTGCTGCAATCGTCTTGTTAACACAAGGTCTGGTCATACAGTTGCTGCAATCGTCTTGTTAACACAACGACTGGTCATACAGTTGCTGCAATCGTCTTGTTAACACAACGACTGGTCATACAGTTGCTGCAATCGTCTTGTTAACACAACGACTGGTCATACGGTTGAAGCAATCGTCTTGTTAACACAAGGTCTGGTCATACGGTTGAAGCAATCGTCTTGTTAACACAACGACTGGTCATACAGTTGAAGCAATCGTCTTGTTAACACAACGACTGGTCATACAGTTGCTGCAATCGTCTTGTTAACACAAGGTCTGGTCATACGGTTGAAGCAATCGTCTTGTTAACACAACGACTGGTCATACAGTTGAAGCAATCGTCTTGTTAACACAACGACTGGTCATACAGTTGCTGCAATCGTCTTGTTAACACAAGGTCTGGTCATACGGTTGAAGCAATCGTCTTGTTAACACAACGACTGGTCATACAGTTGCTGCAATCGTCTTGTTAACACAAGGACTGGTCATACAGTTGCTGCAATCGTCTTGTTAACACAAGGACTGGTCATACGGTTGAAGCAATCGTCTTGTTAACACAACGACTGGTCATACAGCTGCTGCAATCGTCTTGTTAACACAAGGACTGGTCATACGGTTGAAGCAATCGTCTTGTTAACACAAGGTCTGGTCAAACGGTTGAAGCATTCATATTGTTAAACACAATGGCCCGAGTGATGGTACCTCACTTGTGGCAAAAGCCAAGATATTATCAGTGGTTAAAGAAACGGTAAATGAAATGGAAATATGGAAGCAGTCTCGCGACTGTCCTTCTCGATCAAAGGGGAAGAAAGAGTTTTCAGGGTTATGACGTGAGATTTTGGCGGTTTATGCAAGTTGAAGGGTTAAGTGCATTCAATCACTCATACATGACACTGAGCAGTTGTAAACAGTATTAAACTATACACAATGACGTCACAAAGCTACTGGACAAGAAACAACTACCGTACATATACACATAAAAGCGAGGTATCTCAGGCAAGCATAGTAGTATTCTAAACTTATTATTTATTACTTATATAGACAAAATATAGCATGGGTTACACATGTAAATAAAAACAAATTCATTGCCAAAATGTCAAATACTAAATTGCAAACAGCAATGTTCGTGTCGTGAAAGGTTGTGTTCAAATGATAAAAAAGAAAAATTGTTATCAAGAAACAGGATAATAAGTGGTCTTTGATAACTCTTCTTTGAAATCTACACTGGTTGATACAGAAAAGGTATATACTTCTTATAGGGATGAATATAATATCCTGTTATTATTATTCCTAATAATCACCTGCGTCTAGGCATGGATTGTGGAACTATGCAGTTTACTATATGTCTTTACAATATATATATAACGTATTGCCGGCTGAGTGTTGTTTAAAATGCATAGTGTTTACTTAACCTCATTATCACCTAGACCTAGTATAACAAAATCAAATATTATTTGTAAGAAAAGTAAATCGATCAGTTTATTTACTAAAATGATTGATTAAAAAAAAAGACCTGGATAGCGAAGTAGTAACGAGCCTCGGTTCTCAACATTGCGCCCCTGGTTCGATTCCTGGTCACGTAGGTGAAAGGGTACCAGTGATCGCCTGTCCGGGCACGTGGGTTTTCTCTGGGATCTCCGGGGCCTTAGAGAGTGATTATTATAAGTTGCGATAACTTGTTCCGTAATCGTTGATAAATAAAGTTTAAAAAAAAAGACATTTCATGGTTAAAATGTCTATACAAAACACAACAACAGACTTAGGGTATATACATATACATACCCTCATAAAATATTATAGAGAAAAAGTTTTCACCCAGCATCTTTTGAATGCAAACTGAAGACAAGAGGGCCAAGATGGCCCTGTGTCGCTCATCTGAGTAAGATTGCTGTGTAAGGTATAATGACAAAAAAATGTGGCATCTAAAGTTCCCCAATTTCAACTGGAAATTCATACAGTCATCATTAATGAAAACTGGGACAAAAATGTACCTCTTGAGTGTTCACAAAATGTTTCTAAAATTTGCCCTGATGACCTTCCTTTTGACCCCATGTGGCCCAGTTTTGAATTCATCGGAGATTTGATGTAAAAAAAAAAATTCTGACCAAGTTACATTAAGATTAGGCTAAAACTGTGGCCTCCAGAGTGTTTACAATGTTTTTCTAAGACTTGACATGGTGACCTTTTTCCCCCCTTTAAAAGACAAAATCCTGACCAAGTTTAATTTAGAGAAATTTTTCTAAGAGTGGACCTAGTGACCTAGTTTTTGACTCAACATGACCCAATTTCAAACTAATCCGACATAGCATAAAGACAAACATACTGACAAAGTTTCATGAAGTTTGGGCCTAATATGTGGTCCCCAGCATGTTCACAAGGTTTTTCTAAGATTTGACCTGGTGACCTAGTTTTTGACCCCACATGGCCCAATTTCGAACTCATCCAAGTTATCATTCTGTCCAAGTTTTATGAAGATTGGGCCAAAACTGTGACCTCTAGAGTGTTCACAAGCAATTGTTGACGACGCACGGCAGAAAAGCGATCACAAGTGCTCAGATGAGCTAAAATGTTTTAGAAAAAGACAACAATAGTATATTGAACACTTGCTTACCTTTGCTTCAAAAAAACTGTATTTTTCTCTATTATTTTCACTTTTCGCAAAAACAAATGATATTGCATCAAATCCTACAATCATGTACCTTTATAAATAAATAATTAAATTGGTCTTACACTATAATTTATCTAAATTTTAAAAAGTATTAAATTGATCTTAAACATTTCAAAATACATTTAATTCTATTTCTTTTAATTCTTCTACTACACCGAAACATAAACGTATTTAATGCCAAGAATACCGTCTTAAGTCTTTTAATTTTGTGGTAATCGAACAACAACAGTAATTCAAAACCGAAGCGTACACAACTAAAAAAAATCAGAGAAGATTAAAATATATTTTTGTATATAATGCCTGTAAAAGCTGCAATATATTAACAACAAAAATAAGCAAAAAGATTCGAATCTTATGGTATAGGTTTTTAAAATGAGATATTTCATTGGGCTAGTTTCTGTTGTTAACATATTCATTTACACAACATTTGAGTCCAGGAATACACAAGTTTTGTCTACTATTCCAATCTACAGTATTCATAAAATTAAATCAAACTGCATCCTTTTAAGAGGAATTAATTCTCTCACATGTATCTATGAACTGACAGAAAATTGTAAAGATGAACTGATAAGCAACATATCAATGTCATATTTCTTTGGTATAATATTCTTGAGAAATTGCCTTGTAACGGTTTTCCATTTTACCCGGGTCTTATTCATATATAAGTTCATGAAAGTGCAAACAGGTGCTGCTATATTTTTCTGTTTTGTTTAATAGAAAAATCGTCAGATTAGCTTTCTCTTTGCTACATGAATAATTGTTTTTCTTTGTTTTAAGAAACATATCATTCCATAGAATACTATAGAAAAAACAGAATAATAATAATAATAATATTGTTCTCATAATTTCACTACTTCTTTTTCTTTGCTTATATTTCACATTACGTATGCAACTTAATGGGCACATTTAAGTAATTTACCGTCACTGTCATTTATCATACAAGCTAAACTTCTGTCAATTACTTACACATCTAGAATAAATATGGATTCCGCCCATTTTGTTACTTAAACAGTGTTCTGTTGATATTGCAAAGAAAATACGTAAATCCGGTTGATTGATTTTTTGTTCACTTCATTGCATTCAGCCGTGAGAAAATAGTTTTACTGCAGGCATTTACTTAAACATCTACCAATGAAAACGCGCCTTATAAATGAAATTTTACGGTAAAACCTCGATGGAACAAAGCTATTAAATTTGACACATCCTAAACCGACGAAATAGATTTCCTTCTACGCCTGTTACAAGACATAAAAGGGAAATGAAAAAGACTGATCGTAAAGGGATTAGATAATTATATAAAAGAGACAACCGAAAAATCCCTTTAACGATCGTTTATGATTCCAAATTAAGTATTTATTAAGTCCATTCAGTGCTTAAAAAATCGTCTATATATTATGGCCTTAAATTTGAAATAATTGTGTTTTTATTTTCGAGTTAAGCGTCGCATTATAGTCAATAGTATAGTAACAGTTCACATACTGTACTGCCAAACTCACGATTTGCATGATTCCACGAACAGTTGCCTGGAATTACCCTTTTCGTTTGCGTGTAAAGCAAGGATGCGACACTAATGCTACATTTCAATTAGATTAGGAAAGTGAGTAAAGGACGTGTTTGCAATTATTTAAATGAATGGAAATTCCCTTTTCCAATAATGTCATTAGAACTACTAAAAACAAAGTGGACTTAAATAACAATGATGTATTCATTAGTAATGTTTATTTGGGATGTATGAAACTATTCTCATACAGCGAGATACGTCGTGAAGAATGAGTGAAATATAGTAATGTATTGTTTAAAAGCAATTTAGGAAACACATTGGCGATTTTAGAACACGCCAAATGTCGTATAGGCGTTAGTCTTGTTTATTTCATTCAGTATAAAGTTTTAAATTTTGATGTTTTTGTATTACACATGTTCATTAAGAAGACATATTTTGTGTAAACTACTTACCTTTTTCCCCCATTTTCATGCCATTATTTATTTCCAAACGACTTTGCGATGTAGCGGCCGGGAAACGAATTATCGACCTACCACTCTTTATCTTACGGAAACTGAATATACCTAGCAACCTAGAATACATGCTGACAAACATAGATATAAGATGCAAATAAATCTATAATGTACTTTGAATCGGTTAAATCACCAGCTATATGTGACTCAGGGATAATTAAGTAAAAGCGATACGAAACACAGCGCTTCGTGGCGGGACATGAGGCAACATGCTGTAGTTCAGAATAACAGAAACTTCCAATAGGAAATTTGGAAAAGAAAAGACCTATGATACAAGTATTAAATGTTGCAGTTGGAATGTAACTCACATTTGTGCAGCTGTATCCTTTATAGAATGCAGTGTTATTCCTTTGATGCACAAATAAAAGGTTCTCAATACCAGATAACATCCTTCCCCCCTTGTTAAATTGTTTCATTTTAACGTGTCCGGTTGTTGAGCAGGATTAGATATGGACCAGTTAGATGCCAAGAAATAAAGAAATTCGTTCTGAATTTTCTGACGGATTAAACAACAATCTTTAAACCAAATTTATTTATTTCCTGAGAATCAAAAAATATTAAATGGCAAACTGTTTATTTACTTCTGTAACGGTAACACTGTTATTTGTTACATTTAGACTATATTATGTATGCATGGTTTTGCTTTTCCTTTGTATTTCTTTTGTCGCATAAAATGTTCGTTTGTTTGTCGGGTTTAACGTCCAAAACGATAGTATTTCAGTCAAATGGTGATTAGACACGCTGGGCTGTCACACTGCAGTATCACGTGGTAGACATATAGCATGAGACGACCCCCAGATACATTATCCTGACACCAGGCCAATATGTCCAGGAAATATTGAAAGCCAAGCAAGGAGCAACCATCACCATAGGATGATAAAAATCAAAATGTCAAAGAACGTACAAACAGTGATTACCTAAGTTTTACTTAAACATCATCCTCAGCAGACATGGTCTTTAAATGACAAAAAATGTTGCTGAGAAGAGCAAAAACCTCCATTTTTTATTTTTTGCTATTATATGATTTGGGCCCAATAGTAAGTAAGCAAGTAAATAAGTAAACCTGCATCTAAATGTGATGTTAATATACTAAAACGAAACTGAGTGCCCCAATTTCAAATTGACTAGACTAAGTTGACTATTTCAGTTTACCGTCACTTCGACAGTATTTCAATCATATAGCGACGTCCAGCTAATTACAGATGGAGGAGGACCCCGAATGCACGGATGCATCCGGGTAGAACAACCGATCTACCGCAAGCCAGCTGGAAGGCTTCCTCACATGAAAATTCGAATGACCCAGCCGGGATTCGAACCCACGTGGTGAGGGGCTGAGTGAGTGTTAATTTCAAATTGCAGGACAAATCTATTTTCCAAATAATAAAAGCCCAATCAATATTGAAAATGTGCATTGGCTCACTCGGCCGTCTCTGCCTAAATGCTTTTGATGCATTACTAACAATGTGAAACTTAGTTTTGCCTACAGAAATACGTTACTTCTGACAAGATATATACAAAAGAAAGAGACAAAAATAAAACTTAAGTCGGAGTATTTAAAGGTTTCGTCTAGTATATATAAACCTATTTTTAGGAAAGGTTTATGTTTTAGTCATAAGTGGTTTAGAAATGGTATGGCTTTTTTTTTCGAAAAAATAAAAATAAACAAGAACATTTTATTTTATGAATAAATATCAAATAGCATAACATACTGAGTTCTACGATCCGTTTGAGTCTTCCACCTTGTGCAAATGCATATAAATCATATCATGTTCCTAACAGAAAGTTTTGCGCATCATATAGTTAATTTCTCATAAAATCTGAAAGATTGCAAATGCTCTAATTTGAATTGATAGAAACGTATTTTACCTTACTTTTGCGAGGCCTTTGATTTTTAAGTTTAAAGACCATATTTTTTTCATTAGGACAATGGTGTTGTCGCATCTGACAAAGGCTAACGTTCTTGATGATGATGTTCAGACACTAACACGCATCATGGCCATGTAACAGTCTTTAAAATCGCTAATCTTTTACTATGGCGACGTTTGCAGTTTGGATTTACATAAAATCACGTATTAATGCAAAAATGGTTCTCTGTACAATGTCAACTTTTAGCCTTGTCGGTAATATATAAAAGTATGTCGTGACCCGAATATTTATTGAATTTTCCTTCCTTTAAGATTCTAATCTCACCTTTTTTTCAGATATTTTTTGTAGTTTTGAGTTGTGTGTGTGACGTTGTCATTCACAACTATATTATCTACTTTCTCTACAACCCAGAAGAACCTCTCCGTTTTTCAGAACTGATCGAATAATTAAACATAACTCTGCTACACAGGTATACTGAGATTGAGCAAAATAGTTAAAAAGTCAATTTTGTGTCAAAAATAATCTTTACGGGACACAACCATTGTCTGTGGCATAAAATCGCAAAAGAACTAATTTCTCTACGATGTTGCGTAACTACCATATTACCATGCGAAGGAATATAATTTTATATTGATATAAAGGTGGCTCGTAAATAATTTTGGGTAGTAAATATGCAGATTTAAGTCATTTTATAGTGTTACAATAGCCCATATAGAAAATTTGAAGTTCGATTCTCAAATCCGTGTAACATACTTACATCGACCTCAGATACCTCCAGTGGTTATTTCACGGTTACACTATTAAATGACCGAAACCTGTACATCTACTATCCGAAATTACTAGCGAGCCATTTACCTTTACATAATTACTTTCTAACTATAAATAGAGACTGTGGTAAGATGCTAAGTACAAATCAAAGCGCTAATAGCGCTGAGAGAACATGATTGTCGCATTTCTTTTGTTTATCAAAGTAAATTTGATAAAAAGGGATCAAATTTCAAGCGATGCTAATAAAGCCAATGTTATAAACCCGCTATAGCCTTGCATTAACAAGGTCCTTACAAGAGAAGATGAACACACGATTTGTTTCAATGGACCGCTAAAAAATAGCACATCGCCACTTTAACTCTCCCTATTTCTCTTTCCTATACGATTTATATCAATATGCATATCTAAGTAAAAAGGAAGCAAATCTAAAACACAAATCTTTAATTATTTTATTTAAGTTCTATATATGGCAAAGATTCAGTTACCCAGTAGATCTGCAGCTCGTCAAACCCTCTTTCACCCGGGACACAAACAACTTCAGTGCTTTCAGCGCTTTGATTAACTATTTATTTTGTTTTTCAACACACAGAAAATGTCTGAATGCAAATCCATTCTGCTGAAAAAGACAACTTTAAAATCGAGTCTTGCTGGAAGCAATCATTAATGTTTCCTTCATTTTCTATATCAAGCCCATTATTTTCAAAGAAAATTTTCAAATTTGTCTTGGCTTATGTTTTGCATGTTGATATTTACATGCATTTTGGTTTACTGTAATTCAAATTAATTTCAAATTGGTATTTTTCAGTATTGGATATGAATACAAATGTATAAGAAGAACTACCTAAAAATGATGTTAACACGATTTACACAAAATTGACACAATTTTATAGAACACCTTTTGTTATAAAAAAAAGCTTTACCGAAATGATATATGTATTTTTTTCAGTTTGTAAATAGAAAATGGGTCCGTTTTGGGGGTTTATTTTTTATTCCTATTATAATCATATGTGCTTTTAATCATTGTGTTCGTATTCAAACTTCAAAGTTTACTAGATTATTTTTATTCCCAAAGAGTAGTGTGTACCTTTTGGACTTTTTCTCAATCACTCGTGTTCGAGGGTTCTCAAAGAATTATATTCGTATATTTATGAATAAGGTCGTACTCTTAGTAATTAATATAATAAACTAATGAATAAAGTCTCCTTTAAAATCAAATAATTGATAAAAAATGGGCCTTAATTATTCACAATTGTAAATTAATAAATGTATACGTGCTCATGGTCTTTATTATGTGGCCGTGTTTTTAGCCATTTATATTCCCAAGGTAATTAAGATAGTCATTCAAATGCATAATATAACTAATGTTTCTGTCATTTACAAAACAATAAATGAATGTAATCATGTTCTTTATTATTTGCTTTGTACAATATTTCTTATAAGAGCATCTGAATTATCTGTAATTTTTATTCGTAACGTAACTTACGCAACGGTTTTCATTATTTTAAGCTTCTTGAACTACCAATTAAGCATAAACCCGGTATGTTAAATTGTACGAAAAATATGATGTTCAGCGCAATTTGTTTAACGGTCCCGGTGGCCGTGTGATTAGAGTGTCCACCCGGAATCAGTGGGTCGTGGGTTCGATCCCCGGTCCAAAGTCGTAAAGAATGGTACTGGTTTTGCTCCCTTGATTGGCGCTCAGCATATAAGGTTAGTTCCAAAACTAATTGGCTTGGTGTCAGGGTATGTGACTGGTGGTGGTATCATGCCACATATTTACGGGGTTATGCCAAAGTGGACCAATACTATATCGAAAGTAAATAAGGTCTCCAAATGCCTGAAATGATGTCGAGGGGACGTTCAACCAATAAACATAACATTTTTCATCACTTTGTGATCAGATTGCCGTAGTTTTGATGACCCTTCTCCAAAATTGTATCGAAGTAATATATCGCAACTATAAGGTATAACTCCTGCTTTAGCTCACCATGGCGTCCTTCTACAGGTCCAATCGAGGTCTAATCGAGGTACATGATTTAAGGCCATCATTAATAAAATGTTTATTTGTCGTTCAACAGAATCAGTAGATCTATCGACTCATCTGCTATTTTCCATATTTTAATGAATGTTTTTCAAACATTATATAGATGAAAATATATGTAACAAATGCACACATTCAAGGAAAATTGGCAGAAGACACTATATTACATCTTGTAATAAAACTAGCATTTTTGATAATGAAAATCAATGGACATAACTTATCGACATTAATTTAAAAAACAAAAACAAAAAAAAAACAACAATACCCCCCAAAAAAAAACAACAACAACAACAACAACAACAAACAACAACAAAACAAAAACAAAACAAAAAACAACCTTAATACGAAAAAGGAGACATCACTTTTGCTCTACAGACCCAAAATGCGCAATTTACTTACCAATACGAAGTCACCCTACAACTGAAGATATTTAGCATGTAGTAATGCCTGTAGGAAAAATATATATTTTGTCTGTAGCTTATATTAGCAACTGCTTTTGAAATTTCCTGAAGCGGCTTCGCTTTATTTAAGTCATGCATCAGAATTAGTCTTGTCATCTATTTGCACATCTATCATAAATAACTTCTCCGGACCGGTACCTTATAAGAGTCTCCAGCACTGAGTTATCATTTCATTTCCTAAATGTTTTTTTTTTTTTTTGTATCTCTAATTGCAGATTTAATTTTGTCCTCTTATACTAATAACCCATTGATTATTCTGAATACGAAATGGAAATGGTGGTTTACGATCTGCGATTATTTTCCCCAAACGATTGCCACACGGCAGATTCGCAGTCAGAAAGTTCATTGTTGAGTCATTAGCATCACATTAAGATTTTACTCGACTGCTTCGGGCAAATGCATTTTTCTTTTTAGATAACGCTAAACTACTCATACAAATGATATGTGGCTAATTTTATTCCCATCGAAGAGAATGATAAGCTATAATTAGAAAATCATTTTATGACCACTTGTCAAAATATATCGCTTTTATCGACGGTTGTTGATAATGTCAGTTTCATCGATTCTACGTATATACACGTGAATGCATTAATACCGCACCGCATGGAATTTCAATCAGCCAACAAAAGTAGTAAGGTTCACTGCTTTGCACCGAATGACATGTAAAACTGTTTACTTAAAATTGTTACTTTCATACAAAATTATTATCACTCAAAGTGAGTATTTAGTACCGTTTATCTAAGTATTTAACAGACATGAAAGCGTAATGTTTTTGAATTTTCTTACAGAAAAAAACGTGTTTTTTTCCTTCGTGAACAAAAATATACTGTACTACGGTAGCTACGTACTTTGAGATAAGAATAATTGGACACCCTATTTATGCATTTAAGTGCATCTTGAAAGGGTTTTGAATAACACAATCCCTATTTTAGTTATGGATTTACATTGAATGACCTTTATGTTTATCCTATATTCATACCTGATCTAAAATATAGTTCATTTGTTAAACCCACGAAAATAGATCCGAACAGAATACCATAATATTTGACATATACAAGGGAAATATCTGAACTTTTTGACAACCCCCAGCCCATTCAACACTCCACTATTTATCTTTGTTTCTTTGAGGATGTCTCTTTGGCCATGCCATTGTCCATAATCAGATTTATGATAAGTAAATGCTTGGAAAAAGAGACGGCGCTTGAAGGACTTCTTGTTTTCTTCTTGAAATCGTAGAAGTGGTCTATTTATTGATTTTTAAGTCAGACTTTGTCAAGTACACGTAAAGTCACACTGAATGTTTAATATTGAATTGTATCCCTAATGCACCTTGCTAATTCTATCATTTAATTGCTGCATTATAAAAAAAAGGTTTCCGTGAATGATGATGGCGTTATCTAAGATACCATACTGGGATTCATCCATTTGTTTATATTTCAATTACATGCATTTAAAAATATCGAAGGCATAAACTCTTACATTAATATGCAAACTTTAGATTGTTTCTGCTTTCTGTTAAAAACACACAATCTTTAACGTGGAAAAAATATTTTTCTGAGCCTTTTTAAAGGTAGAAACTGACGTTGCCACAGGTAAATCATCATCATCATCATCATCATCATCATCTCTACCAAATATTCGATAGAAACACATCTTGTCGTTTTCCTTGGTATTTACTTAGCCCATCTCAACACAAACAATATTGCTTGATTTACTAACTCAAGATTTCACACCATTTTAAACAA
>CM037788.1:59229294-59279294 GCA_021229015.1 Solen grandis | reverse complement strand
TAAAATTAGATACCTTTTAGACATTACTTGTGTAATGTTTAACAGTTTGAGTATGTTAAATTTATCTGTATACACCTGAGGGGAGAAAGCAGCAGGTAATTTTGAATATTTGTCTCCAGTTCAAGCCAGACAAAGTAGAGACGATAAAGAAACACACACCTTGCAGTCCTTCATTGGAAAGTCTTCCATCAGGTAATACTTCACTGTGTATACATCTCCTTTTTCTTTTTCTTTAGAATTTTGACCTAATGCTTCTTTACTCCATTGAAAACATGCTATTTATATACTAATTCATACTAATTCTGCAGGACGGTTCCTGTTTCGGACCAGTACCTAGCATCTTGGAAGTTCTTGAAAAATTCTCATTTCCTGTGGAGATGCAGGTATCATGATAAGGGACCCCTACATCAAAAGAAAATAAGTTAAAAGTTAACTAGTTACATATTGCAAAGTAATAATGTCACATTGAGGCCTCCATTGAGGACATAAAATTCACAAAATATATACAAGTGTATATGGAAAATGGCCATTTTGATCATTATATGTAGCATGCAATAAATAAAAATGATTGTTTTTCAGTGTAAGATCATTTTTTATTTCACTTTTGGATATTAAAATCATGTTTTCACTTATGGTTTTTAAAAATATTTTTTTAAAATTTTTTTTTTTTTTTTTTTTAAAAAAAATTTAAACAATATAAAAATGTATAAATATCCCTACATTTCATAGAAATCACCAGATGGCATAAAAAATTGATATTTCTACTAGTAAAATAAGATTTGCACTCTTATAGCGATATCCAGCCAATAACAGTGATTGTACTCAAGGGGCACCTTGGTAGGACCACTAACCTATTACAAGTCAGCTGGAAAGCTTCCTCAAATAAAAAACCCTAGTGACCACACTGGAACTTGAACCAAGAGTGCTGAGGGGCTAAATACTAGTAATTCAGTGACCATAACTATTTGCCTAAGGGAGACTATGAAATAAAAACGATTTTTTACACCAAAATTATGGAATTCCATAGAAATCCCCAAATGCCATAGATAGTTGATTTTCATGAATATAAATTAATGTTTATCTTACACCAAAATCAACAATTTCAGCACTGGAAATGAAGATGTGGGAGCTACTTAACACAATGGAGGACATCTGTTTTGGTGGGCGGGGCATGTCTCTGACGGGGTCAGCCTGTGTCACCCTACCCAGTAGCATCACCATGGAAACCCTAATGTACCCAATGTTTGAGATGTTCAAGGATATACACTACCATCCACTGTGCCTTTCATGGAGTGAGTTTCCTTGAGGTTTTCAATTTCTTTTGTGTCATAACATTCTCTATGTGGTCAATAGAGTCCTGTCCAATGTAATTCTTATGCAGGGGAACCATGAGAGTGTATAATTTAATCCTAATATTTTCTTTAAAATGAAGAACACATGTTTTAGAAAATCTTGCTTTCATGGCTTATTTGTTTCTGTCTTGTGGCAGTTATTGGACAGCTGATTGATGTGTCATAGGGTTTGAGGGAATTAACCACAAGAGCAATACATTTACCAAAGAGAGCTTTTCACAGTTATCAAGGAATATTATAAACATTTTTATGCCCCCGAGATATTGTTTTTGCCCTGTCTGTCTGTTGGGTTGTCAGCAACTTTAACATTGACCATAACTCGAAAACTTGAAAGTTCATATATGTATACTAGAACGTGCCAAAAGTGAAGTGACTAAGAACCATAGCTCTTGTCTGTCCCAGTTGTTGAATTATCTCCCTTTTTAATTTTATTTTCAATTTTTGTTAGGTGCATTAATCATAAACTAAAAAAGTTGTTGACTTGAAACTTAAAATATAAATAGATAATGAGATTTGAAAGTGCAGTAACAAAGAACATGAACTCTACCTTAACCAATTTTTGTTTTATCTCTCTTTAATTAATCCCCCGCCGCGAAGTGGGAGGGGGGTTATAGGAATGCCCTTCGTCCGTCCGTCCGTCCGTCCGTCCGTCAGTCCGTCAGTGTGTCCGAAACATTTTCGTGTCCGCTCCATATCTCATGAACGCTTGGACACATTTTCTTCAAACTCAGCTAAAGTGTTAACCTCATTGAGCTGATGTGCAGAAGGCATGAGGCGGTCACGCCGCTCCATATCTCATGAACGCTTGGACACATTTCAAACTCACTAAATGTTAACCTCATTGAGCTGATGTGCAGAAGGCATGAGGCGGTCACGCTGGCTCAAGGTCAAGGTCATACTTGAAGGTCAAATGTTTTTTGTGTCCGCTCCATATCTCATGAACGCTTGGACACTTGAGGTCAAATTTTTTTGTGTCCCTCCATATCTCATGAACGCTTGGACACATTTTCTTCAAACTCGCTAAAATGTTAACCTCATTGAGCTGATGTGCAGAAGGCATGAGGCGGTCACGCTGGCTCAAGGTCAAGGTCATCCTTGAAGGTCAAATGTTATTTTCGTGTCCGCTCCATATCTCATGAACGCTTGGACACATTTTCTTCAAACTCGGCTAAAATGTTAACCTCATTGAGCTGATGTGCAGAAGGCATGAGGCGGTCACGCTGGCTCAAGGTCAAGGTCATACTTGAAGGAAATGTTATTTTCGTGTCCGCTCCATATCTCATGAACGCTTGGACACATTTTCTTCAAACTCGTAAATGTTAACCTCATGAGCTGATGTGCAGAAGGATGAGGCGGTCCGCTGGCTCAAGGTCAAGGTCATCCTTGAAGGTCAAATGTTATTTTCGTGCACGCTCCATATCTCATGAACGCTTGGAACATTTCTTCAAACCTAAAATTTAACCTCATTGAGTATGTGCAGAGGCATGAGGCGGCGCTGGTTAAAAATCATTTAAAATGGTAAAAGTTCTTGATATCTCGTGATTTATTGAATTCGGTAAATAATAGTATGTCATGTTCACAATCATACAAATTATGTCATGATATATAAAGTTTTTAATTGAGTTACACATGTATTTTGTGGTTACCTAACACATCCTATACTTCATTGATGTTCACTTTTTGTACTGTTTCCCATGTAAAACTTGTCAGTAAACTTTTAATATATGTGCCTCCGAATTCTGAGATTCATACATAACTCCGGAAAGTTAAATTGTCTTAAACTGATCTTCTATGTCTGCTACAACCATGCCAGGTTAAGGTGAACATAATCCTATGACCAAACAAATTCTAATATTTGGCCAGCGGCGGGGGATATAGCTGTCCTTTGGACTGCCTTGTTTATTTAATTTTTTGTCCAAAGCATAAGTCCTCAACTATTTGAAGTATTGATTTGAGACTTAAAAGTAAATAAATAGTGAGTAGTAGAAAAGCAGAAGTTTAATGATTGTTAAACAGAACTCTGTTGGGTTCTTTCTTTTATCTTTTTTAAGATATTTTTTTCTTGAGCATTACTTTACATCTATATGAAATGGAGTCTATATATTTGACATACCTACTCCACTCATGATTGGCTTTCAAATGACATCAGTTATTTGACATCTGACCTGCTTAGATGGGGTCATAGTGTTTTTCGAACATGATTTGTTCCTCATTCAGTGCTGTTCCATTATTATGCTCATGGATCCAAGTTAAGACATCTTTTAATATTGTCTCATGTTGAAAAAAAATCACCAAATAACTGACATACTGTCAGTGGAAAGTTAAACCCATATATTCACTTAACCCTTTCCCTCATAGAGGTCACCATGAAAAGACCTATGCGAACAGCATAAAACCAGATCAGCCTGCGAGTAACTCGCAGGCTGATCAGGTTTTATGTTGTTCGCTGCTCCTCAGTGGTCTGGAAATGAGTATTTTGTAATTAAATTTGGTAAGGTTTAACTGTGGTTTTCTGCAGATCAGGCTTTCTGTGATACCTATTGCGGGCGTCAAAATGAGTATATATGAGGGAAAGGGTTAAAACAGTTTTGCAAACAGTCCTTGATATCAGTGATTTGTTAGTATAATATTGATATATCTTTAAAGACTGAAAAAAATAAATTAAACATCAACTGATTGACTTAACTCTCACTTCCTGTATAATATGACAGACCCAATGGGTGGGAAGGGCAGAATAAAGCAGAAGCAAAGATATGTGAAGTCAGTTTCCCAAGAAGACAAAAACCCTGGATTAATATTCTACAACAACGACTACAAGAGTTGGAACCTCAGTCGCCTGGTCCATCTGACCAATGCACCTGGTATCCCCGCATCTGAGATGAACAACATCGATTTTGGTTCGGCTTTCTTCTTCTGGACGTGGCATTTCATTGTAGCATCTTATCCAGAGGTGAGTTCTAATGATCAATGGCTTCTCTCTTTATATTGTAAATGGGTTATTTTTACAGATGATTTTTGGTGAATCTAGGTAATGATTTAGAGGACAGCTCCTGGATAGAGCGATCTGATGTGGGTCTATCAAGGCATCAAAACATGCATGTATGAGATAAAGTGTTCAATGAAATGATAAAAAGTGTGTTTAAATCTGGACAAGTTCTGTTTTTCCATGATCAAGAAATTTTCTTTGCATGACTAGATCAACTGCTTGCAAACAGTATCACAAACAAATTTTGTTGTACCTTTGTTTGAGTTAGGTCAGATTTTTTTCAGATTTCATAAGTATAATTATAGCCTTGAAAAAATTCAGCAAGATGTTTATATTTCTGTGAACATTTGGAATGCTCATTCTGTTTTATTTTACTATGTACATTTTTTTTAAATTACAGATGATATTGCCAGAGAATCCTAATGAACTGCTGGGAAATTTATTCAAACCAGACACAGCTGTACAGGTAATTATATAAACAGGGAAGTTGCACACCTGACACAGCTGGACAGGTAATTATATACCCAGGGGAGATGCACACCAGACACAGCTGTACAGGTAATTATATACCCAGGGGAGTTGCACACCAAACACAGCTGTACAGGTAATTATATACCCAGGGAAGTTGCACACCAGACAAAGCTGTACAGGTAATTATATACCCAGGGGAGATGCACATCAGACACAGCTGTACAGGTAAGTAAATACCCTGGGGAGTTGCACAT
The DNA here is from genome assembly GCA_021229015.1 of Solen grandis. Classification (NCBI taxonomy): domain Eukaryota; kingdom Metazoa; phylum Mollusca; class Bivalvia; order Adapedonta; family Solenidae; genus Solen; species Solen grandis. Next base: position 59,274,231 of record CM037788.1, on the reverse strand, counting down.
CAGACACAGCTGTACAGGTAATTATATACCCAGGGGTGTTGCACACCAGACACAGCTGTACAGGTAATTATATACCCAGGGGAGATACACACCAGACACAGCTGTACAGGTAATTATATACCCATGGGTGTTGCACACCAGACATAGCTGTACAGGTAATTATATACCCAGGGGAGTTGCACACCAGATACAGCTGTACAGGTAATTATATACCCAGGGGAGATGCACATCAGACACAGCTGTACAGGTAAGTAAATACCCTGGGGAGTTGCACATCAGACACAGCTGTACAGGTAATTATATACCCAGGGGAGTTGCACACCAGATACAGCTGTACAGGTTATTATATACCCAGGGGAGATGCACATCAGATACAGCTGTACAGGTTATTATATACCCAGGGGAGGTGCAGTTGTATTCGGTGACATTATCAGGGTATCTGCAATACTTATTAAAATATGTAATTAGTACTCCCTCACCAAGCCGGTTAAGGGAAAGGCAATGCACTTGTTCATATGAATCTGTGTATTGTGCTATATTTTTAGAATACTTGACCACAAAATACCAGAGAAGTTTGACTTATAAACTCAGCTGATCAAATTCTTTTTATCTGCAAAGCTAATTGCATACCCATAATTAACCCTTTCCCTCATAGAGGACACCATGAAAAGACCTATGCGAACAGCATAAAACCCGAGTAACTTGCAGGCTGATCAGGTTTTATGCTGTTCGCTGCTCCTCAGTGGTCTGGAAATGAGGATTTTGTAATTAAATTTGGTAAGGTTTGAAGTTGGCTTTCTGCAGATCAGGCTTATGTGGTACCTACTGAGTGCGTCAAAATGAGTCTATATGCGGGAAAGGGTTAAGCTTCATTGACTTTAAAAGTTTGACGTAATTCTTAGTTTCAGAATGAGAGCCATGGACCTGGAATTTATAAATAAACCATAATTTAAACCATAAATTCAGCCATGAAAGACAATACAGACATAAATTCAGCCATGAAAGTCATTACAGATATAAATTCAGCCATGAAAGTCAATACATACATAAAGTCAGCCATGAAAGTCATTACAGACATAGATTCAGCCATGATAGTCATCAATTTATTAATGCAGATGTATACTCGACTATGATGGCCATCAACTGTTTATGTATACTATCATAACAGACATAAACTTAGCTATGATTGTCAGGCACTCAGTGGCATATATTTCTAAGAATACAAACTATAAATTTGGTTATGATAGCCATTGACAATAATTCCTTGAACCCAAACCATGAACTCAGCTTTGATAGAAATTGACTACAACTCTATGAATACTTACTCAATATGAAAGTAATACACTTTTGAAGTTGTTTAGAGGCAGTAGGAGTTCAAACAGTTAGGCTACTGCTGAAACTTCCTGTGTATCATTTATAGATAAAAGAGGAGAATTTAGAATATCTGTGTCCAGTTTTTGCTATTTGGAATTTTGCTCCATTTCACTCGTTGTTAGAGTGGTTTTCTCCTTCATGAACAGGTCAACTGCCTATAACTACCCATTTGATCTTCTGTGTAAACCAGATCAGACATCAATTACATGGTAACCAAATGTAGCCATTGATTCATCTGGTGATTTAATTTGAATAAATATGTAAACATTTCAAAGTTCGATTTCCTGAACCAGCATATTAAGATATCAGAATACAGGGAGATGTACTCATTGAACAACAACCATCTGTCAGGAGTTGTGTACCAAATGCTTTTTTGTTTTGCAAGTGTATTACGAAGTCAATAATAAACCACAGAACCATGTCATTGGCCTTATTCTTTGATTTAATTTGAAAGGCTACCTCATTAATAGGCCCTTATTACAGTGGTGTTATATGATTTTTTTGAAATAATTTTAAATATATGTATAAAAGTTCTTGTTTAGAAACTGGTATTATCAAACTCTGTGAATTTCTTACCATTGTCAGTAGCATGCAGTAGCATTTTTTTGTCTCCAGTGCTTGTTCACCCAAGAATAAAGGCTCAGGATGGGTGCTTCTGTTAAATGACCTAGCTGAGATGCTGATTTTTGTTTTTGAACTTCAATCCAGTATACTGCAGATCACTGTACATGTTGTCATTCCGGGGCCGCCGTGGCGAGGGTTACAGTCATGGATTACAAATCTCTCAGCCCCTGACCGCTGTGGGTTTGAATCCCGGTAGGGACTTCAGATTTTTCATGTGAGGAAGCCTTCCAGCTGGCTTGCGGTAGGTGGTGGTTCTACCCGGGTACCTCAGTGTACTCGAGGTCATCCTCCACCTGTAATTAGCTGGACGTCGCTATATGATTGAAATACTATCGCAGCGACGGTAAACCCCAATTCAACTACAACAACAACATGTTGTCATTCCACTTTTTCAGGTGAAGGAAGGTCTACGGGAGGTTATTCAGCAGGGAATGTGGTGGCACTTCAGCCGCACCAGTATCCCAGACATTATCACCGTCTTTAAGGGACAGTCACATAGGGGCGAAATGATGAAGGCTAACAGCAAGCTGATCAGTCATGCTCTGGTGAGACTGTTTTTTCAGCTCATCTGTTTCAAAGAAAATGTCAAACTATTATGTCTCTGGGTCATCATTGTGTTGTTGTCATCATCGTTGTCTTGCAAAAACTTTAATATCAACATGTAAAACAGACGAGCGTTGGTGCCATTGTACGGATCTCTTGTTTTTTGGTGTTTTTTTTATTATATACCCAGTTGCCTAAATACTGTTGTTGCTACATATTCTAAGGGTTTTAATCTGTATACCTGCTTGTTTTGTCAAACAACAGACATCATATGCTTTGAGCTTATTTCTTTTATTTTGATTGGGAAACAAGTTTTTGCTGAACCTTAAACTATACATTTATACTAATCACTCCTGACATTTCCTTATTTGAACCAGTACTCATGTCTGGGAAAGCCTTGGAACATTTTTTGATCCTAGTGGAGATTGCAAAGACACAATCTACGAATTCATTGTCATTGAATTCTATCATTTGATCATTTTTCAACTGAAATTAAGCCTTTACTATAAACAATCATTAACTACCCACCCCTCCTATTGCCAGGTGGTCCAAGAGAACGTACAGGAGAAATTGGATAAGTCAGGTTTGAACATCATTACTAGCCGCTTCAACAGCAACCTTGAACTCTTTCTCTGTCCAGCCCATGGACATTGTCTTAAAACCAAGGAGAATCTTGTGACTGTTCCGCCAGAGGTCATAGGAGAGTATGCTCAGTTCATCTCATTTCTCGATCTCTCATTTAACAATATGACGGAGGTTCCAGAAGAGCTTTTCAACCGACTGGTAAACCTTGTTGACTTCAAAATAATGAACAACTTCCTTGAAGAGATCCCTGGTAAGATTCATAAAGATCATCAGTTCAGAAATAGTTTCATATTTATTATTCTTGAGTAGATCTGGTATTTTTAATAGTTTTTTTAAGGACCTTTTTTATCTGAAGAAGCTTCTCAGCTGGCTTGTTGTAAGTTTGGGGTTTTTATCTGGATGTCTCTGTTTCTCTATTAGCTGGATAAGGATATATGATTGAAATACTGTAAACTCCAGCAAGAAAAATATTTCCTTGTTTTACTAACAGCAAGGATGCTACTTAGATGGAAAGAGGAGGTGGGGATGCAGCCAAATGCTTATTACATGTATCATAAACGATCATGTATAGTGCACATTTCTATGACTTTTATTTCACTTTCAGAAAAGGCGTGTACACAATACACGAGAATTGAGTTTTTTGTAGTATATATATTATATGTGGTACTGTATCTCCACAAATGATATCAGGGTAGACCTCACAAAAAATTAATTAGGAAAAAATGATGAAGTAACTTCTTCATCTGCCTGTGTGCATCATCTGTTTGCATATTCATGTAAAATCACCTTTTTTTTTTTTTATCTAATTAGTGTAGCTAAGACTTCTCAATCTTACTTTGTTTGGCATTCATTAATTTTACCAATATCATTTTTTTTCCAGCTTCAATCAAGAACTGTAAGAAACTGAGCAGTTTCTCGGCCTCAGAGAACAATCTGATGACCTTACCAGAAGAATTTGGGGAACTGAACAACCTGGTAACCCTGGAATTGTCCGCTAACAGGTTCAACAAATTTCCGGATGTCATCCTGAAGTTGAAGAATCTACGCAAACTTATCATGTCACACATGATGTTTTGCGGTAAGATGCTGGTTTATATGGTGTAGAGCCATGTCAGGGTTCTCTTTTGTACTGTTAATGACAATATAAATTGGTTCAAATCATGAATCAAATTTTACATTTTCAGAGGATCAAATAAGCTTTATTGGCCCCTTTACTTTCAGTACTAATTGAGTATCCATGGAAATAATTTAGTTATTCAGCTAGTGCTACTTAGTCATTCTTAATTAAATTAAGTAACCAGCATAAAAACAATGTCTTAAAGACAGTCAGTATTTACTAGACTTCTCAGAAATAATAGTCATTAAAAAAAAAAAATTAGAAATTCCTATGCAAGGAGAGGGTCACATCAAATTTAAGCAGTATATCTGCCAGGATAAGAAAAGCTTACAAAATTAATTGAGTCTCCCTGATTTAATTAATTTTGTTGCCCATCATTTGTAACATAATTGGGTATTTGTCCCTTTTCAATTAAGTAATTATGCAAATACACAAATGATCTATTTTTATTTGTTAATACATATTAACCAAGTAGTCCAGTATATATTTGGGACCCAAGATCATTGTCATTTCTAGGTATTGTAAATAAAAGAGGGAAAATATAGTCACACAAAGTTGTCTGATGTAGAAATGCATGCTAACATAGAATTGATCAATGTTCAAAACTTGCATTGGGTAACAATAACTGCATCTGTGATTAGACCAAAGCTGTCTTGGGATGACCTTGTGAAACGGGTTTCGAGAGTCTCTAGGGATGGACTGTACCAACCCACAAGATCGCCAGGCATGGAGAGGGAGGCTTGGCTTCTGACTGGACAGCCAGGCCTAACTCTTGTGAAAAGGAATAATTCAAGGCCTGGATAATCAAAACTGGATGATGATGATGATGATGATGATGATGATGATGATGTGATTATAGTTCCTGACTTAACATTACTTAGCCTAAGCCAACTGTTGGTTGATGGCTAGGTTACATATACTTCACTGACACATTTTGACATCTTTGAAATGATAGTTTTTTCCTCTGTTTGGTCATACAATATTGTAGCTCAGATTCTACATAGTCTGCATGGCAAAGAAAAATCCGTTAATTTTGTATACCATTTCCGTTCTGTAAATTTCTGTAAATATTCATTAAGTCATAATTTGTACATTAATATTCATGAAGTAAGGGGTCCAGATGATGTGATGTGGTGTAGGCCTCAGCTCAGTGATAGCTTTACTGGGTTTTTTTTTTTTTCAGAATTGCCAGAGAATATCGGAGACTTGCACAATCTGCGTTTCCTGTTCATGCAAGGTAACTGTTTCAACAAACTGCCTGCATCCTTCACAAAGCTGAAGGAACTCGAGGAGCTCAGCCTCAGTAAGTATTGTTTTTTTTTTTTTTCCTGCTGTAAAAGCTTGTATTTGGCTATACAGTCAACATTTTACATGTGGCTACCTGTATAAACAACTTTTTTATTAATCCCGCTGGAACGTTTTTACTTTAGATATATACAACTTTTTCATTACTAGTATTCGACCAGGGACCACATTAACCCTTTCCCTCATAGAGGACACCATGAAAAGACCTATGCGAACAGCATGCTATTCGCTGCTCCTCAGTGGTCTGGAAATGAGTATTTTGTAATTAAATTGGGAAGGTTTAACTGTAGTTTTCTGCAGATCAGGCTTTATGTGATACATATTGAGGGTGTCAAAATGAGTCTATATGAGGGAAAGGGTTAACCAAGTACCAGCAGCTTCCATGATGTGCAAAATAAGCTTTTTTAGCAATCATGTTTGATTCTCTTCTGAAATTATTCCACATTACTTCTTATCAAGTACCCTGGAGCATGTATAATAGAGTATTAATTATCCTTTACACATCCAAACAAACAAACAATCATTCCACCTGAAACCAAATTTGTTTTGGTCATGCATGGCTGCACCTTGTTTGACTTAAATTCTAAACATTGTTTTGCCAACATATAGTCACTGGTTCCCTTTTCAAGAGTTTCTATTCTGTTTCTTGACTACCATTGGTCAGATTTTCTTTTAACTTAACAATATTTATGAATACCAAGCCAACTTGCTCTTGAATATATTTTATCTGCTCCATTTCTCGGCTACTATTAGTCAGATTTTTATATAACTTTACAGCATTTATAAGTACCAATGCTAGTTGCACATATCCTTGGCATGTCATGATCAGCTTGATTTTAATTGAATTGTTGCCCTTTTTAGCTCACCTGAGCCAGAGGCTCAAGGTGAGCTATTGTGACCGGTCTTCGTCCGTCGTCCGTCCGTCCGTCGTCCGTCCGTCCGTCGTCCGTCCGTCCGTCGTCCGTCAACATTTTGCTTCAAACGACATCTCCTCCTTAACCGCTTGGTCAATTTTGATAAAACTTTACAGGGATGTTCCTTGGGTGGTCCCCTTTCAAAGTTGTTCAAAGAATTGAATTCCATATGGAATTCTGGTTGCCATGGCAACGGAAAGAAAAAACTTAAAATGTCTTCTTCTCCAAAACAACCAACTGAATTTCAAAATGTTTTGGCACAGATGTTCCTTTGGTAAGTGTCTACCAAGATTGTTCAAATTATTTGGATCCGTAAAAAAACATGGCCGCCAGGGGCGGGGCTTATTTGCCTTATATGTATATAGAGAAACCTTTAAACAACATCTCCTCTGAAACCACTGGACAGAATTTGATTAAACTTGGCAGGGATGACCCTTGGGTCAACCTTCACAAAAGTTGCTAAAATAAACTTGATCCATGTAGAACTCTGGTTGCCATGGCAACAAAAAGGGGAAAAAAATGAAAACTTTAAAAATCATCTTCTTCAAAACTACTGGCCAGATTTTAAAATAAATTGGTACAGATGTTCCTTGGGTCAACCTCTACCAAAGTTGCTAAAATTATTCCGATCCGTAAAAAAACATGGCCGCCAGGGGCGGGGCTTATTTGTCTTATATGTATATAGAGAAACCTTTAAACAACATCTCCTCTGAAACCACTGGACAGAATTTGATTAAAATTGGCAGGGATGATCCTTGGGTCAACCTTCACAAAAGTTGCTAAAATAAACTTGATCCATGTAGAACTCTGGTTGCCATGGCTAAAAATCATCTTCTTCAAAACTACTGGCCAGATTTTAAAATAAATTGGTACAGATGTTCCTTGGGTCAACCTCTACCAAAGTTGCTAAAATTATTCCGATCTGTAAAAAAACATGGCCGCCAGGGGCGGGGCTTATTTGCCTTATATGTATATAGAGAAACCTTTAAACAACATCTCCTCTGAAACCACTGGACAGAATTTGATTCAAATTGGCAGGGATGATCCTTGGGTCAACCTTCACAAAAGTTGCTAAAATAAACTTGATCCATGTAGAACTCTGGTTGCCATGGCAACAAAAAAACAAGAAAAAAAGAAAACTTTAAAAGTCATCTTCTTCAAAACTACTGGCCAGATTTTAAAATAAATTGGTACAGATATTCCTTGGGCCAACCTCTACCAAAGTTGCTAAAATTATTCTGATCCGTAAAAAAACATGGCCGCCAGGGGCGGGGCTTATTTGCCTTATATGTACATAGAGAAACCTTTAAACAACATCTCCTCTGAAACCACTGGACAGATTTAGATTAAACTTGGCAGGGATGATCCTTGGGTCAACCTTCACAAAAGCTGCTAAAATAAACTTGATCCATGTAGAACTCTGGTTGCCATGGCAACAAAAAGAAAAAAAATATGAAAACTTTAAAAATCATCTTCTTCAAAACTGCTGGCCAGATTTTAAAATAAATTGGTACAGATGTTCCTTGGGTCAACCTATTTATCTCAGGTGAGCGATTTAGGGCCATCATGGGCCTCTTGTTTATATCTATTAAATATTTTTTGTCTGTGATAAATGTAATAGTATATCAGAGTTCTACCTGTATTTTGTGTATTTTTAATTTTATCCCTCTATTTCAAGACTCTTTCTTAACCCTTTCCCTCATAGAGGAAACCATGAAAAGACCTATGCGAACAACATAAAACCAGATCAGCCTGCGAGTAACTCGCAGGCTAATCAGGTTTTATGTTGTTCGCTGCTCCTCAGTGGTCTGGAAATGAGGATTTTGTAATTAAATTTGGTAAGGTTTAACTGTGGTTTTCTGCAGATCAGGCTTTATGTGGTACCTATTGAGTGCGTCAAAATGAGTCTATATGAGGGAAAGGGTTAAAACAGTACCTGGGGGTATTCATCATCATCAATGATAGTTCTTGTTCCATTTGTTTATGGCATGATACAGTAGTAAGGCTCATGTAGACAAAGTTTTCAAGATGACTGATATACAGTTGATGGGATGTTTAACCCAAGCAAACAAACAAATCATATTTGTGCTGAGTTAATGCTCAAATTTGATTTAGGTGAAAAAGTCCTATAAAAAGGAGTTCCTTGTGTTTATTTTCAGGTGGAGTGCCATGGGTGTCACTGGGTTCTAACACCGTCCTGACGTATGAGGCCTTCATCAGTTTCCTGAGGAACAAGAAGATTGACAGGTGGTTGGATGCTCGTAGTGAGGTACTGCACATCCAGTGGGATTTACTGTCCCAGTTTTCTTGAACTTCTGAACTTGATATTAGAATTTCATAATCACATGTATACCTTAAAACAAGTTTAAAGTGGTATGGGGCTTCTTTTTAATCATTTTTGTCCCATCCCATTGTGTATGGTCCCTTTATGTCCCAGTATTATTTTTATACCTCTGCATTGATAGATCAGGGGACATATTGTTTTTGGTCTGTCTGTCTGTCTGTCGCAAAACTTTAACCTTGACCATGACACTGAAGTCCTTCTACCTTAAGCCTCCAAACTTCACAGGTCAATGCACCTTGATGAGCTCTACCAGCCAGGTGACATTGACCTTCAAATGACATTGACCACCGCAGGCACACTGCTTTCATTCGATCGTAGGACTCGTTCACATTACTTTAATTGGATTGGGGGTATAAATCATCTCATATGATAAATCAAGTTTCTCTTACAGGATCGATCAGAGCTGTTTTATCTCTTTGATGAAAATTCAAATGGTGTTCTTGAAAAAGAGGAATTTGGGAAGCTGAATGCCGCCATCTTCAACTTATTTCCAAGATTTGGATACAAAGGGAAGGAGCTACCTGGTTTGTATTGTCTGCTGTTTACATATAGCTTGCTTCATATTGTGATATGGGAGGTATATAGAAATCACACAAATTGTCCCACTGAGTCCCATTCTGTTGCGTCACATCCCGTCATGCCGGTTTAACCAAAAGTTCAATATAATTTAATATTGTTGTTTCGGGGCACTGAAGTAGTGATATTAATCACTTTCAATGAAAGCATGATACCAGATTTGCAATGTAATACCCATACAGATTACCAAACACTGTAGGAAATAATCCCATATTTAACCAGAAAGATTAGCCTACACATCTGTACAGTCTGATTTTTGTCTGCAATGTTTACAATTCAGTCATTATATTTCCAGCAAGCACCCCCCATAAACAACTAATGGTACAGTCTAAATTAAAGTCCAGTTAAGAAATTTAACATGTAGGTGAATGTATTCATTTAAATATTTTAATGTTAGCAAAAGCAACTTGTATCTTCATGTTTGCTACAGATGAATCAACACCGCCTGGGTTCCCAATGGAAATCATGAGCTGCAGCAAGCTGCGAGTGCTGCACTTGCATCACCATGGATTCACAGCTGTTCCCAAGGAGATATGTCAGCTGACCAATCTGGTGGACCTTAATGTAGCCCATAATCCCAACCTCCTGAGTCTGCCAGCAGAGCTCAGTCTGCTAAAGAACCTCACTAGTATGTATCACTGAGAGCTCACTACTCAAGCTACTCAGATCACAGGTTTTTGAGTAGTGAGATCATACTTAACTAATACACTCAGCTATAGTAAGTTTTTGAGTAGTGAGATCATACTTAACTAATTTTAGAAGAATATGAACTCTGTGCTTCACCAAAAGACACTACTCAGGCTGATTAGGTAATGTGTATTTGAGTAGTGAGATCATACTTACTAATTTTAGAAGAATATGAACTCTCTGTCTCAGAAACAGACCACTACTCAGGTGATTAGGTAATGTGTATTTGAGTAGTGAGATCATGACCACAGTAATTGCTGAGCTGAACGGATGCATCACTACTTGTTCACTATTCAGGTTACTCAGGTTATTTGTGTTCAACTTGTGAGATCATGTTTGAGTTGAGAGTTTGTAAAAGAATTGTTGAAGAATCTGGACAGTATGTCTCATCACTAGTGTATTAACCCTTTCCCTCATAGAGGACACCATGAAAAGACCTATGCGAACAGCATTAAACCAGATCAACCTGCGAGTAACTCGCAGGCTGATCGGTTTTATGTTGTTTGCTGCTCCTCAGTGGTCTGGAAATGAGGATTTTGTAATTAAATTTGGTAAGGTTTAACTGTGGTTTTCTGCAGATTAGGCTTTATGTGGTACCTATTGAGTGCGTCAAAATGAGTCTATATGAGGGAAAGGGTTCATAAGGCAACTCAGGGCATGTATTTTTGAGTAGTTATATTAGGACAACTGTAATTGCAGAAGAAACTAAACAGTTTTTATACCCCCGAAACAAAGTTTGGGGGGGTATATAGGAGTCACCCGGTGGTCGGTCGGTCGGTCAGTTGGTCGGTCGGTCGGTCGGTCCAGCGGTCCGTTGCATTTTCCTTGTCCGGAGCATAACTTGAAAACCACAAGTTGGAATTCAATACAACTTCATGCAATGATCAAGCACATAGAGAGGAAGTGCAGTGCACAAGAACCATAATTTTTTAATTTAATGGTCAAGCACAAGAGGGAAGTTTGTGCACAAGAACCATAATATCTAGAGTTAATTACAGAGTTATTGCCCTTTGTATTTTTGCCTTGTCCGGAGTATAACTTGTAAAGTACTGATTGGATTTCAAAACAATTTCATACAATGGTCAAGCACAATGAGAGGAAGTGCAGTACACAAGAACCATAACTCTATCTATAGGAATTACAGAGTTATTGCCCTTTGTATTTTTGCCTTGTCCGGAGTATAACTTGTAAAGTACTGATTGGATTTCAAAACAATTTCATACAATGGTCAAGCACAATGAGAGGAAGTGCAGTGCACAAGAACCATAACTCTATCTATAGGAATTACAGAGTTATTGCCCTTTGTTACTTTTCCGTGAGTATAATTGTAAAGTACTGATTGGATTTCAAAACAATTTCATACAATGGTCAAGCACAATGAGAGGAAGTGCAGTGCACAAGAACCATAACTCTATCTATAGGAATTACAGAGTTATTTCCCTTTGTTACTTTTCCTTGTTTTATTTGTCCTGAACATAACTCGAATATTATACATGGTATATACTTGAAACTTAAAATGTAAACAGATGGCGACTAGGAGAAGTGCAGTGTCCAAGAACTGTAACCTTATATTTTTAAACTACTGTGACAAACAACCATTATTGACTCTCTATCAACTTTAAATAAAAACTTTACTTACTTATTACTATCACAACCAATATACTATGTATACAGGTTCTTATCTATGCTCTGCCTGAAGTCTGGCTTCTCCTGCATTAAAGTATTTTGCGGGGGTATTAATCACCTTCAGTGATAGCTCTAGTTAAGTAAGCTTTAGTTGAGGCCACTCTGGTCACAGGTGTTTGAGTTGTGATCATAACTACTATTATAGCTGAAGCGTCTCAATAGTATCCTGGAGTATCCAGTTCTCACCAGCATAAGAGGTTATTGCAAGAAAAATGATCAAGACAGTCCCTCACTTTAATATTAAATATATTGTTAAATGCATAAATATCTTCCCTTCAAATTTTAATAAATTGTCAATGGTAATTGAAAACAAATTTTAAAAAATAACTGTCAAAATCAAACAACAGTCAAAAATATTTTTCCAAAATGGTGTCTTGAGTTCTCAACAGGAAACTCTGTAAAGTCTGTCACGAGTTTGGTGCACATATAGAGACAAAATCTATCAACAACAGTTGCAATGAAGTTCTTTGTTCTTCCTAACAGCACAGATTGGTTTGCAAAATTTAAGATGATCGAAATGAAAACAAAAAACACTATCACACTCACAGTGTCCATTTTATTACAGGGTTCCCTCCGAGTTTTGTAACTGTGGGTACAATTGCTATTTTCCCTTAAGTTTGTATCTTTTCATATATAGAGTCCCTACAATTATGGGAGTACATAGCCAATTTGTGAGGTAAAAAACCCTCTCCAGGGTTTAAATGGACATGCTGTATGATTATTATTAAGTGTGAATTTTCACTATTAGGTTAATAACAACTAAGGCTCTAAATGCCTCCATTCATAGGACTGTTGAGAAGTGTATTCATAATCAAACATACACTATTTTAAGAATAGGTGTTGGCTACAAAAATCAGTTACCGTCTGTTGCTGAGTATTGTCGGTAGACTTAACAGGTGGTTTAAAATAAATGATAAAAAGAAGCATTAGTGAAAATGGCATAAAATTGCTAAACATCATAATTTTAATCTTGTTATAATTTTTAACCAAAGTCTATACAATCGGTAATCTGGGTGTTGTTTTCCAGAGCTTATGACATCAGAGTGCCCACTGTTGAAGACCCCACCTCCTGAGATCAGAGACAAGGGTTTCCAGTCCACGTTCGCCTACCTGCAACGCTTGATGGGTGGGGCAGTCCTTATTAAGCGGACTAAGCTGATGCTGGTGGGGCTAGGTGGGGCAGGCAAAACAAGGTTGTAATACTTCCTTTGCTTTTAGGGCTCACTTGATGACAATACTTATTGTGATTAATCTGTGTCTGTCCTCAACCTTCATATGTCATTAACAATTAGTTAAGAATGACATTTCAAAACATATAACATGCATGTGCCATTTATATGATTTTTCCAAGAGTTATTGTCCTTGGTTTCTTTTATACTTCATAAAACTTAAAGAGTAGCATAACAACCATAACAACAAATTACTTTCGCAAAAAGCATATATATATATATATTACCTTGATGAGCATCCATCAGTTTTACAAAATTCCTTATTGTCTCTAGCAGTTCATTTGTGTGTAACAAAAAGTTTCACCAAAAAAATAAGCTAGAGCTTGTAATGATTGCTGATATTTATGTTTTAAAATTAATAAAACTGTGATGCATTATTTTTGGTTTGCCTTGGTTATTTTTGGTCATCTGTTGTTAACTGTAGATCCATGCAAATGTTATTTACTTTTTATTGTACATATGACATCAGGTGTAAAGATAACTGACCAGATTGTCAGTTTATTGATATTTTGTGTATGAAATATACCATACAATATATTTATAGATTGTAGTTATTTAAAGTTCTATAATTTCATTTAGATTTTGTATTATAATGATTAAACTTTAATTAATTCAGAGCTATTTGTTACAAATTTTCTGCGTTTAAACCTTTATAATTCATCATGACTAAATAAATAATTATAGCGCTTGTTCTAATAGCCCATAACCACTGGGTTGTAATGATATATCGTACTGGTACTGTATGTTACAGTCTAGTGGAAGCCCTACTCAGTGAGAAGGGGACAGCCAAACTGGAGCAGGGAGGAGTCATCACAGATGGTATATTCTGACTCATAATCTTTTTATTTTTATACTTCACTAAAATGTCACTATTTTTATTGTGAACTGTTACTTGAAACTATGCATGACAAATACTTATAGGCAAAAGAGCTGATGCAAATATTTTATCAGAATTCTTATATGTATTAGCTTTATACTTACCTCACATTAAAGTTATATACATGTATATCTTCTTGTGCCCGACTCTGATAAAAATATATTTATTTCTTTGGCCATTCAGGTGAGTAAATCAAACCTTGACCAAGTGAAAACTTATGGTCTGAATAACCCTTTGGTCTCTGAATTTTGGTATGATTTTTAGGGAATATTACAAAGGATATTGAGTACTGCCCATAAAAATTGGTTTAAGTGTACTGTCCCTGGTGGTCGAGTGGTTAGAGCATCCGCCTCAGGAGCGGGAGGTTGTGGGTTCGATCCCCAGTCGTGACATAACAAAGTCTTAAAAAAAGGTACTGTTAAAGCTCCTTTGCTTGGCGCTCAGCATGTAAGGGTAGTTCCAGGACTGGTTGGCCCAGTGTCAGGATAACTGTGTGACTGGATGTGGGAACATGCCACATGTCTACAGCGTGATACTGTAGTGTGACAGCACTATATCTGTCTCAAGTTGATGTCGTCTCCAAATGACTGAAATTCTGTTAGTGGGAGGTTAAGCCCAACAAACAGATTATTTTAAGTGTGTATCGAAATAGAGAAAGATATGTATGATTATCAAGATGTGCAAACTGAAAACAACAGTAGATTTAAACAATTCATTTATCCCAACTAGTTTCTTCCAATTTAAGATATTCATCCAAAAAAAGAAATAGATGGTGCAGTTTCACAGTTAACTCTCCAAGTGTCTTGGTTGACTTCATAGCTAACATGGTTGTTATTCCGGGCAGGTATCGACATCACCACGTGGAATATAACTCACAAAGGGGACAAGGTGACATACAATGTCTGGGATTTTGCTGGTCAGACTGTCTACTATAACACTCACCAGGTGGGTCAGTCTACAGGTACAGCTGTGGTTGTGTGATGTCAATACAAGTGCATGCATTGCAGATCCATTATATCAGTTTAGCAGGTCCAAACCGTGTTAATGTGTTTTATTAGATCCACAATTAAATTAACATGGCACAAAATCAGGTATATCCCCACCCCCAAATGTTTGTTGGAGGTTGTTGAACAACGGGAAGATTCACATGCATTTGTTTGTGAGAGTTCTGTACAGATTTTTATTTGTTAAACTGATATACATATCCATTACAAGGTGATTTGGTATCATGTTAATTGCAAGACAACATTAACAAATTAATGTTTGGAGTCCTCAGTTTGAGCTATGTTATATTGACATAAAAATTACATGGATCTACATATTATATGAAGAAAATCACATATTAAAGAACTACTGCTGTCAGGTAAAATATTTTTCTACATTGTTAAATTTCCATATATCAAGCCTCAGTAAATCTAATATGAGTAAGTTTTGAAGTAAGTGCATGTATGAGCATTTAGGAACCTTGGCTTCAAGCTATAGTACCTACATAGGAATAAAGAAGTACTTTAACCCTTTCCCTCATATAGACTCATTTTGACGCACTCAGTAGGTACCACATAAAGCCTGATCTGCAGAAAAATTACACAAAGTTAAACATCCTTATACACCATTAATTATTTATATTTGACGCCTAAAGTCCCTCATTCAGAAACCACAGAACTGAATTATCCCCAACTGAGGAGCAGCGAACAGCATAAAACCTGATCAGCCTGCGAGTTACTCGCAGGCTGATCTGGTTTTATCTTGTTCGCATAGGTCTTTTCATGGTTTCCTGTATGAGGGAAAGGGTTAAAGCAGTTTGCTCACAGATGATAGGTAGAAATTTAAAAAATAATTTTCTTCTCTCTCTCATTAATGTTGGTGTAGTCTTTGTTTCCTGACAAATAAAATTGGAAAGTGTAGGTCATGTTGCACAGGAAAACGATTTTTTCGTTAACGCAGCTTCGCCGAAATCTATTAGATTTAGATTACTATCTCCCTGAAGGACAAGTTCCGCAACATGGCACCTTCACCAGTCTGGGTAGTGATTTCATAAATTCATTCTATGAAGTTAGCACATGAGGGGAAAAGTAAATGAAGCTAAATATAGGTTTCATCAGTCTAAATATACCATCTGTAACAGTATTGCTTGTGATGGGGAAACCACCCATTTTTTATGATCATGAATGGTTGCATTGGGTGACATTGCGTCTGTAGATGGTTATTGATAAACGTAAAACACACATAAAGTTTAAAATAAAATTCTTAGTTAATGACCATCTGTGAACAAGCTGCTTTAAATGGTTTCTGCACTAAGCCTGCAGTTTGTTAGATATTATATGTTCTACAGTTCTCTGAGTTGTTTTTGTGTATGTGTGTCATTTTCAGTACAATTTACATTATAAAACTTTCAGGCTGTTGATATATTTGAAATTAGCTTTTGAAAAGTTTGTTTACTCTTTTGTTTATAAATAAGTGACCTATCTTGTATTCAATCATAGAATTGTTTTGAATAGTATTGATCTCATTTGATTTTATTATGTCCCGCCAACTCCGTTGGGGGGCATATAGATTTTCAGTCTGTGCGTCCCTTCGTCCGTCTGTCTGTCACACCTCAGGTTTACCTTTGCATTTAAGCTTTTTTTCTAAGAAGATGACTTCACATCTTTATGATACTAGGTACACATGTACATCATGATATGATCTTTTAAAAAATTATGGAAATTGATGGCTGTGACCTATATTTCATGGTTGGATTAACATTAAAAAAATTATTCTGGCTCAGGTTTACCTTTTGCATTTAAGCTTTTTTTCTACGAAGATGACTTCACATTTTGATGAAACTAGGTACACATGTACATCATATGATCTATTTAGTATTTATGTAAAGTTATGGCTGTGACGATTATTTCACGGTTTGATGAATACATGTATTAAAAAATTGGTTGTTCTGGCTCAGGTTTACCTTTGTGTTTAAGCATTTTTTTTCTATGAAGATGACTTCACATCTTTATGTTTCTAGGTACACATTTACATTATGTTATAATCTTTTTAAAGCTTATGCAAATTGTGACTGTGACCTATATATCATGGTTGGATGAACATTGAGAAATTGGTTGTTCTGCCTCAGGTTTACCTCTGTGTTTAAGCTTCTTTTATCTAAAGGTAACTTCACATCATCATGAAACTTTGTACAAATATACATCATTATATAATCTTTTAAAAATACAAGCTAATATTCAGTTCTGACCTTATTGGCTGGGCAATGGTGTCTCAAAGACCCATTTTCTTGTTTATTTAACTATACTACTGACTGATGAATCACTTGTTATTATTTATTCAACCAAACAAAATGCCATATTTAACCAATAATGCCTTGTTCCAGTTTTTCCTGTCAACCAACAGAGCCATCTACTTCCTGTTGTGGAATGTGAGACTTGGGCATGAGCATGCTGGCCTAGACTTCTGGCTCAGCTCTATCTCAGTCCAGGCACCAAATGCTCCTATCTTCGTCATCGGCTCTCACATAGACCAGGTATGTACATGTACCAGGTAGCATGGAGCTGAATATGTGTTATTATCAAATAGAAGTATATCAAACATATATAAATGTATTCCTGTGAAACCTACCATTAGATAAGTCATCACCAACAAATGGACACACTCTAGTTGTTTAGGCTTATTCCTTCATTATAATAATAACTCTTATTTGTTCAGTGTTCCATACATGAAATAAAAGAATTCTCTATTGCTGAATCAAATATATATCTTTTTTTTTATCGTATGCATGCTTTTATTCACTTAAAGAAATCTGGGATTGTATTTGGAGGAGAAATAATTAGGTTTCTTTTCCTGTGACAAAATGCCATGTTGGATGTACTCATCACTTTAATGGATAGCTCTGGTTTCAAATGAATGCTGTGTAACAAACACTTCACCACAGGTGAGCAAGTCTGAGCTGCCGATAGAGGAACTACAACAGAGGTACCCACAGATAGTCGGCTTTCACTTTGTCAGCTCCTTCACCGGCCAGGTATATCACGGAATTGTATACTTCCATAATTCTACATGCATTATGTAATGTCTTTATTAAAATGATGGCTAACATTATCCCTGTAGCATTTCTTTATCTTTTGTGTTATAAATGTTTTAGTATACCCCTACTTCATGAAGTAAAGTCGGCACTATATATAGGTGTCACACATGTTGTTCTGTCCCAAATGAGAAAAAGTTAGATATCTTCTCATACTGTTGAGTCAAGGCAAAATAGCTAGGGGTTTTATTCATCACTTTCTATGGTAGCTGTAGTATGTTTTTTCATGTATTTCATTAGTCTTATTTACAGGTAGGATGAGTTGTTCCAGTAAGCATGGGTTTATGCTCATTGTACCATTTTCTGTGTTTAAGCTGGAGTTTTTATCTCACTGCATTACAGAAGTTTGTGTGTGGTGGGAGGGGCTATATAGGAATCCAGCATGTCACTTTATCCCCCTTCAGATCATGTCATGTCACAGACTACAATTTGTCACATTATATGAAGACAAGGTGGGATACAGGGGTATAAATCACCTCTAGTGATAGTTCTAGTCTGTCTGCAGCTATACTGCTACATGTATGTTATGTACTTAAATGAGGTCAACCACCCTCAGTGTAAGCATGAAGTAGACAGACCTGTATTAGTTGTCACCTCTGAATAACAACCAACCTGTGAACAAAGGCTAATGACTGAATCACTTCAGTATGTGTTTGTTGTGTGTGCATTGTGTGTATAGGATATTGCCAAGCATTTGCTCTTTTCATGTTCCACAGTGTTTTGTATACACAGGGTATCTCAGAGCTGAAAGAGCACCTACTGGAGGTCACCTTACAGCAGCAGTACATGGGTGAACACATCCCTGCTGTCTGGCTCAAGTTTGAGGAACAGATCACCCAGTAAGTTCACACCCACTTAACTTTGTACACACATTGGAATATACCCACTTAACTTTGTACACACATTGGAATATACCCCACTTAACTTTGTACACACATTGGAATATATCCCCACTTAACTTTGTATACACATTGGAATATACCCCACTTAATCTTGTACACACATTGGAATATACCCCCACTTAATCGTGTACACACATTGGAATATACCCCCACTTAATCGTGTACACACATTGGAATACCCACTTAATCTTGTACACACATTGGAATATACCCCCACTTAATCTTGTACACACATTGGAATATATCTCACTGTACCTTGTACACACATTAGAATATATCCCACTTAATCTTGTACACACACTGGAATATACCCCCACTGTACCTTGTACACACATTAAAATATAACCTTTTGTGCATTTTGAAGAAAGGACTACATGATTGTATACAGTGTGGATTCATTATAACATGCTCTGTTATAAAAAAAAAGTGTTTGAATCACTCAGTGTTATTATATAACTGGTTATTTCTACAGATACAAAGTTTTGCCATTAAGGCCTTTTTAAAGGCTTTGTTATACCCCCGCAAACAAAGTTTGAAGGGGGTATACTGGAAGGTATTGTCAACATGGGACAAATTTTGTTATTTTTGAACAGAGCATGTTATAATGAATACAAGGTATTGACTTGAAACTTAAAATTTAAAAGTGCAGTGTCCAAGAACTGTAACTACACTTTTAACCCTTTCCCTCATATATACTCCTTTTGACGCCCTCTATAGGTATCACATAAAGCCTGATCTGCAAAAAACCACAGTTAAACCTTACCAAATTTAATTACAAAATCCTCATTTCCAGACCACTGAGGAGCAGCGAACAGCATAAAACCTGATCAGCCTGCGAGTTACTCGCAGGCTGATCTGGTTTTATGCTGTTCGCATAGGTCTTTTCATGGTTTCCTCTATGGGGGAAAGGGTTAAACTATTGTGGCATAACTGACTCTCTATCCACTTTAAATAAAAACTTTACTTACTTATTACTTACTATCATAACCAATATACTATGTATACAGGTTTTTATCTATGCTCCGCCTGGAGTCTGGCTTCTCCTGTATCAAAGCATTTTGCGGGGGTATTAATCACCTTCAGTGATGGCTCTAGTTAATCTTAATTTTATGGAAATAATAATTTATCTTAATCTACTCATATTTACCATAGTTAAGCCAAAGCATTTTTTTTCTGAATATGGATGACAAAGTTGTTCTTAAATGCTTTCATGTGGTAAAGGATTACAATTACTGTATGATGTACACATATGGCATTTTCAATACCTTTATCAGTTACTGTTAAGGTTTCCATTTGTTAACATCAATTAGAAATTTTCAGGTTTGTTTTATTTTTCAACTGTTTTTGAAACCAATTTTTAGCTCTATTCCCAATGCCAATAAGTATTTGGTGGAACCTAGGTTGGTTTAGTGTAAAGGCAATTGTATCTATACATTGTGTTCAAGGATCCTAAAAACCGATTTTTTACCGGTTTTGACCGATTTTGATCTCAATCGACCGGTTCAGATTTCAAAAAGTACCAAAAAAATCGGTCGAAAAAAAATCCATAATCCTCGTCTAAAACTTTCAAAATCGGTCCAAACGGTTCATAATAGTCTCTCTTACACACCAATTGACCTACTTCTTGAATTTCCGGTGTGCCCTCGGGGCAGGTGTCAGTGGGGGTCAGGCAGGGACACCCGTCTAGGTCATTATTGGCCAGGGATTGACGGTTTGTACTTAGCGGTTATTTGGACGGTGCCGTGTAATTATCTATGCCGTAATAATGGACCATTGCTTGTTTGCAAACTGTAACCGGTCGACTTTTAAATGCGGTAATTAATGACAATATCAAAGGCTAATCAAAATGTTTGATCTCCTTAGTAATTTGTAATTATTGCAGAAAAATACCTTATTATGCCAACAGGATGCTGAAATATGATAAAAGATCTATTTTCACACTGCAAATGATTCAGGGTATGTTGATTGAAAATATCAATGTTATTTTTTTTTCGTTTTTTTTCGGTTATGTTTTTTTTCGGGGGGGGGTACGGAACGGAATTGTTGTAAAGGGGGGGGGGATTTTGCCGTCGACCGGTTGAGATTCCAAAATTTTAGGATCCCTGATTGTGTTGTTACATACATTCCATATGTTTTCACTTACTTCCAGAGCCAAATCAAAGACAGATATTGCTGAATATTCCCACATAGAGAAATTGGCCAACACATCAGGGATATTTGACCCCACAGAGGTATTTATTATTTCAATCCTTCTATGGACTTTTCCAGATTTTACAAACATATTCAGTGTAACTTAGCAGATGCAGTGTTTATGTATCATATGATCAGTGTTTAACCTGGTATATATCAGGTCTGTTTGTGATACTTTTTGTTTGTAATTAATTCCTGAAAGAGAATGACTCCTGAACAATACATAAAAATGGGCTTTAATTTTCACTGGAAAGACTAAAAATTTTCATCATTGTATAAATTAGAAGATGAATTGTCTACTTATCAAGGCATTTGATTTGAACTCTTACAGTGCAGACTGGTAATAAATCTGCTTTTATTACACGCCAGCTTCATAAAATGAAGTGGGAACTATATAGATATCACGTACATCGTCCTTCCGCACCATGTTCCCTCCTGCTGCATCCAGGTTTGCAAACATCTCTTTGAGTCAAGGGACATTGATTACCTTTTGTTATTCCTTTACATGAGGTAAACACTGTATATTTACAGATATTCCAAGCAGTTCAGTTTTTACATGACCTGGGAAGTCTGCAGCACTTTTCTAACGAGTATCTGAAGACCAAGGTGGTCATCAACCCACAGTGGATTGTGGACGTCATGGCCTGTGTGGTGTCTTGTGGTGTCTGTCAAGTCTGAAGTCGTCAAGGTACAACACTTGTCACATTCACCTCTTTTCAAAACCTTGACATTCACTGCCTGTTTCCCTGTTTCTTTTGTTGTTTTTCTTCTGTCATTTGCCTGCTTCTATCACAGTCTCATATATTTCTGAATGGTCATGGGTGGCTAAGTGGTTGAAGGTTCCATCCTTGGCCGCAACATAACTAAGTTGTTAAAAATGGTTCTGGTATATCTACCTTGTCTGCTCTCGGCATATATGGATAGTTCCAGGACTGGTTGGCCCTGAGTCAGGATCCTGTGACAGGCTGTGGTATTATGTCAGTGATATTGAGGCAGTTCAATATTTGTCCCATGTTGACAAAAGTTCCAAAATGACTGAACTGTTGTCATTGGAATATTAAACCGGAGCAAACAACCAACTCATAATCTGCAGCCATTTTAATGACCTGTGATTGTAGGATGGCCGCCTGCTACATAGCGACATCAAGAAGGTTTGGTCAGATTACCGTGCCAACCTGCACACCTGGCTTCTCCGCCTCACAGAGGAGTTTGACCTTACGTTTCCCCTCAATAATGAGCCTGTCAATCTGGTGCCCTGCCTTATGAGTGAGAGACGGCCAAAGGTATGTTTTAGAATACAAGGAGATGATTAAAAGTGTTGTCAAACAAGTTTTAAGCGACCACCAAAAGGAATTAAGGGAAAAAAATGGTTTCTTGACAAAATGTTCTTTGAATAATTAAATGCTATTTAGATACTTAATATATTCATGTTTGTAGATACATTTATTGGTAACATATAATTATGTAAATTAGTGTGACTGAGTATGTGTAAAGAAATGTAACTTTTTTTAAAATTAGATAATGAAATATATTTGAATAAGAAGTAATTCCTTTCCAGTTGGTTACTGGTTTTCCTTTTGACTCTACCCTGTTTGAACACAATTGCAAGACAGTTTTTAAATAAAGGATATGCATATATATTTTCTTCACAGATTGAGTGGCCGGAGATGGAAAAGGGGTCGGACCTGAAGGAGAATAAGATGGTGTACAAGTTTGATTATCTCCCTGCTGGACTCTTCAACAGGGTGCAGGTAACCACCTACTCAATATTCCTTTATGTTTTTGCCCCATGTCTGCCACATGCCCACTTACTGCCATTTTTCCCCAAATATGAGTATTGCAAACATATTTTATGCTGCTTGAAGATATTGAATTGTTGTTTTTTTGTAAGTATGATTAGTTACATTCCAAGTTTGCATTTCAATTACCAAGGTAAATACTTGACAGAGTTTTGGCCTTTGAACTTTGAAATTTTCTTAATAATGAATATTCTTGCTTGGAGTTGTATTTTAGAATGTATGTGTATAATGGTGAAATACTGACCGTGTCTATACATGGCTTCCCAAAGCATATTTTTAAAATAGGTACAGCCCTAGAACTGAGAAAACAACTGTTACAAAATCTATTGCAGGTGGCTTCACTTTGAGTCAGACAGACACATCTAGTTCTTTTATACAAAGGAAGTTTTTATGTAGATTTTTCAATTCTCCTTGGCCTAATAATTTAGAGGCATGTAATCATTATTAAACCAATATTTATTGTTGCTGTTGTTATGGAGTTAACCATTGCTGCAACTTTATTTTAATCATATAATGATGGCAAGCTAATTACTAATGGAGGAGGACCCTGAGTTCAAAAATATACCTTGGTAGAACCTCCATCCTACCATGAACCAGCTGGAAGGTTTCTTTATTTGAGAAGTCTTAAATTTAACATATGTTCAGTATATAAAAAAAATACAGAGCGGTTTTGACTTTTCATATGCTCTTTGAATGAAAGGGCTTATTATTGATACAACCCTTGAAATGAGTTAGTTGATGGGTGACTTTCACTTAGTTTGTTCATTCTGTAACTAAAATAGCAAAAAAAGGCGTATTTGCATAAATCAGTGCTCCTGTTTTGCAATGAGTTATTTATGCATACTTCTTGTCTACCAGGTACGTCTCCAACACCTGTCAGACAGCTCCCTCATCTGGAAAAAAGGCTCCTTCCTCAAGAAGAATGTCCACATCGCTCTCCTGCAACAGACAAGGTAGGACTCCAACTTAAACTCTTGATGAATATCATTCTCCTATGTGAGTAACCATAGAAATAAACACAAAACAGAACACACAACAGAATTAAGGCTAAGTCCTGAATGTTTAAGCACTCTTAATCAAAGCCTGGTGATTACATGTTACTTTATCCAAGATTTACTGTTGATTAGAATTTTTTTTTCTACAGGGACTCAGAACTTATAGTGACAGTGCAAGGTCCACGTCCTGAAAATATCCTCTTTCTGGTACACGAGGTGTTCGAAGGCTTGATCGCAGAATCTTTCCATGGCGTCACTTATGACTTCAGTATGCCCTGCCCTGACTGCCAGAAAATGGTAAGACTTGGTAGATTTGTTGTCAAGCCTTCCCTGACTCAAGTTGCTACTTATCCAGGGTTGTTATTAATTATACAAAAGTAACATGTATTGTACATTCAGTTGACATGGCGGTAGGTTGGTGGTTCTATCAATTTGACTGCCAGAAAATGGTAAGAATTAGCTGGACGTCGCTTTATGACTGAAATACTGTCGAATCGACGGTAAACTCAAATAGTCAAGTCAAGTCTATAAGTCAGATGACATGGGAACAGGCTGGTTAGGGCATCTTATATAAGTAGAGGTATCATAGCCCTTTACCTCTTATACGAGCATAGAAGTATTTGTCACACTGGCAAACAGAGCAGACCCAGATCAGACTGCTCCTGGAAGAAGCTGTCTAATCAGAGTCTCCTCTGTTTACTCATACAATATTAGAACTCAGTTTTTACACTGTCTGCAGAGCT
The DNA here is from genome assembly GCA_021229015.1 of Solen grandis. NCBI lineage: Eukaryota > Metazoa > Mollusca > Bivalvia > Adapedonta > Solenidae > Solen > Solen grandis. The sequence continues at coordinate 59,249,666 of CM037788.1, read as the reverse complement.
AAGAAAATTTTGTTGTTTCAATTATCATTTAAAGACCAGTAAATTGATATTCAACAAGTCATAAGTGTACAGGGTTATTCACAAAGACCTATTAAGCAAGGATTGGAAACTTGTGTAACAGACAGAGGAAAATATTATTTTGTCACGCGGCAGGTCACTGAATTTTGCAAACTGTCTAAAATATATCGAAAAATCACAGGGAAAAAATAACTTTCTACTAAAAGTTTCATTTTTCTAGTGCAAGAAAATATTTTCAGCTTAATTAATTTAGAAAATGCATTAAAATTTTGATTTAAATTCAACCAGTGTAGCAGACAAAACGGCAAAATCTACATAATTTTGCTCATGTAGGGGCTTCATATTTTACATAAAACGTTTTTTTTATTTCCTTACTAATCTTAATATATTAGGTATCATTTTGAAGGTAATGCATTGTTCTGTTGCAAGATATGAATAACTTTCAAATATATCAAATAGAATAGCAGAAATTGCAAAAGTGACTTTGCGAGATTTGACAATCTGTCACGTGATTTTGAATGGTTTTGATTACTTGCCAATCTTTGTTATTATAAGTCTTTGTTATTCACAAAGTAAAGGGTTGGAACACATCATATTGTGGCTGTACTGATACATTCTGTGCCGGATACAAATACAATAAGCATCATGATAGGGGGCAATGAAAATGAATATATATTTTTGAAGTGAGAGCAAACTAATGTTAAAACTGACTTCTGAAACCTAACTACCTACCTCTATGTATATTACTTATAGCAATGTACTAGTCATCAAATAGGGTTAGTATAAATTGTAAAAACTTGTTTCCCAAATGGCGTGAAATCTGATAAGTTTAATAAACCAATATCTGTTTATAAAAGAGTAATTCAATGCATATTGAACACAAATCAGACATGAATGTGGATGTTCAATATATATATTTTGCAGCTTTGATATCCTTTGTGCACCGGGTTTCAGCAATGCCTGTAGCTAAAAAAAAAAAAAAAAATTTAAATTCCCTGAATGTTATGAGACGGGTGCCTATTTTGCAGGTTTAAAACCAGATGTGAGATTTGACGTATTTTTAGTAAAAAATATGTGTGACAACATTAAAATTAACCCAAATATGTTTTTTCCTGTTGTCGCAGCTTTTCAGCACTGAACATAATAATTTTCATTTGTGGACACAGTTGAACTACTGCAGCATATGAAAATGTATGTGATGGCTATAATGAACCATACAGGATCAAAACACCTGTAGCATAAAAATGCGTAAAATGAGACAATCAATAATGATCAATAATTCAAAGATAATCAATATAATCAATAAGTTTAAATAATTTATTCTAATGAAATTTCAATTGGTAATCCACAGCAGTCATAAAAATAAACTTTCAAACTCGCTAAAAGTGATTTTATTTGATTTAAAAATTTCATGTAATTTGAATTTTCAATTAAAATTTGCAAATTTACATTTTTATTGATTTTTATACGCCCATCTTAAGATGGGGCGTATTATGTGAACACTCAGACGGGCGGGCGTGGAACATTTGTTGTCCGGGCTCTAAAATCAATACCGTTTGCCCAATCCTTTTCAAAGTTTTCACACATGTGCATGGTCATAATATCACGGATGAGTTCGATATCCAGCATTATCGCGTGAAAGACTTAAAAGTTATGGCCCTTGACGTACACAAAATACTTGAAATTGTGATTGTCCGGGCTCTAACTTCAATACAGTTTGCCCATTTCTTTTCAAAGTTTTCACACATGTGCATGGCCATAATATCGCGGATGAGTTCAATATCCAGCATTATCGCGTGAATGACTTAGAAGTTATGGCCCTTGACATACACAAAATACTTGAAATTGTGATTGTCTGGGCTCTAACTTCAATACTGTTAGACCAATCCTTTTCAAACTTTCCACTCATGTGCATGGCCATAAAATCGCGGATGAGTTCGATATTCAGCATTATCGCGTGAATGATTTAGAAGTTATAGCCCTTGAACACTTGAATAAGTCAAAAGAGACATTTTCCTTCAAATTAATGGAAATGTTTCAACATGATTGTTTTAATAAGTAACATTCATTAACTAATGGGATTTAGGAGACAATAGCTTGTTTCTCTGAGCTATTTCTGAGAGTCCCCATACTGTGATTGGCGTATTTTGTGGCAGTCCTGACCCTTGTTTCTGATTAAAATCAATATATTCTATATCTTCAGAAAATTGAAACTTTTTATAAACAAATGGAAATGCTTATATAACTGGAATATCAAATTACATTTTAAGTCATTTTTATAAAAACATTTTAATTAAATACATCAATTTGGCGATTATTTTTCTAAAATTAGTTATTTTAAGGGTTCCTACGCTAAAATGGGGTCAGGTCTTGAGGAGAGAAAAATTTTACCGGTTTAAATACGTTACAGGCATTCGCTGTAAGGATTACCCCGTTTCTGAGGCAACAATTTCTTTACCTGTTTCAATATACTACAGGCATTTACTGTAAAGATTGGCTCGTTTCTGAGGCAACAATTTTTTTACCCGTTTCAGTACGCTACAGGTGCGCAAAGGATGTGCAATTTTATGAGTAGTTGTATTAACATACTCTTTCAGTGCAATGTATTTTGTAAATATTCAGTATATACCTTACCAATACAAATTTTCATACAATTCAAAGCAATATTTGGTGTTTTGAATATTTGAGTATATTGTTACAGCCCTATTTTACAGTATACAGTATGTAAAGTGATTGTTACTTTATAAAAAAAATATCATTGTTATATCATTTTAATACCAAGAAATGGGAAATTTGTTAACTATACCAAGAATCACATTACCTTGACCAAGGACATATGTTATATGGGCATGATATTTCAGATGGCGAAGGATCCACACATGTTTGATGCGTCCACCATCTGCCGTGCCATTGACATGAAGGCACCCTTTCTACAGTGTATAAAGTACTTCCACACGATCTCCTGTGCTGATTTACAGAGTAAGTTCCTAAGTGAATCTTACCTATATTTTTAAATTTTGAAGGGCCTCAGTGGCCGAGAGGGTAAAGTCACTGACTTTAACATTCACTCATCTCCTCACCACATGAGTTTGCGTCCCGGCAGGGTCATTCAGATTTTTAAGTGAAGAAGCCTTGGTTTGTAAAATTAGGTAAATGAATCCCCATTCTTTAAGATGATCCTAAAAAGACTGCTTGAAACACAAAGTATTGACATTAGGTTCAACTTTTATTTCAGAATGATGTTTGACGTTGATTAAGAAGTTGAGCTTAGTATTCTTGAGAACTGGGACTAGGGCCCTCATTAATTTCCTAAATTATATTCAAATTATATTTAAATGCAAACTCCATGATTATGTTTCAATTAGGGTTGTTTAGATTAAATATTAGGACTGTAAATATAAATTCCGTCTAAGAGAATGTACTCAGTGTAAAAGTAAATGTTTGTATTTCTGAAATCTGAAAGTAGTCTAAAATATATATGCAAGGGCTATGTACAGTGTTTGTCTGTTTGTAGCCATGTTACCACCCAACAGCCACAGTGACTTTGATGTCCACCTGGTACAGACAATGCAGGGCCTGAAAAGTCTCAGGAAGGACCTGTCTGCAGGTAACTGTCCTACTCCATTGGTGATTATGTCTCCCTTTATATGATTGAAGTTGATAACTTTTTATTTTACAACGATAGGACAGACAGCAGTCTTACTATGAAGATCTTGTTGTTGGTTCTGATGATGGGGCTTATGTAGTTCTTGACATTGAGGAAAAGTGTGGTACTTTGAAAAAGCGCACATGCCAGAATGGATAACCAAATACCCTCCCATATACAATATTAAACTGACCTAGGACTGATCTATGTTTGCATTGGTAAAAAGCCACTGTAGTGGTCTGAATAGTGAGGTGGTTCTTATTCTGAGATGGTCTGTAAAGGAGGAATTATTACAGTAATATGACTTGTTAAATGGTCCTATTAGTGAAATTGTCTTTATATGAGTTATTACTGTATTTAAACAGACATTTTCATCTCGTACTGTGGGGCTGACAACAAACTGGACATGAGCACGTACATCACCCCAGGTCGGGTGTATCAGGACCTGGAGAACAAGGGATACAAGTGGTATGTCCTCTTTATATACAGTGTGGATCAAAATCACAACAAATATTTAGGGTCAACATTTTTTCATAATAATTAGTCATATAATTTGGCTGATTTTGCCATAATTTTGTGAAAGACATTGATATGTTCTTATCATGAATTTAGAGACATTTTGTTCTTATTTATGTGCATTTTGGTGCTGTATTTTACATTGTGCCAATATCTTGACCCCTGATTGGCTCACACAAGAGGTGCCTGTGTCGGCAAAGTACACAAGGTTATTGGCTTTTTCGTCCAATTTTTTACTCTTAAAAGTAAGGTTTGTAATAAACTGAAATATAAAGTAATAAATGACCTTAGTGCTCATTAAATTTAACATAAATTTGTGTATTTCCAAAAATATGTTGTTAATACTTAGACGGTGAGTCTTGCCTCTGATCCTAAATTTAAAATTTCTTGGTGAGCAAACACTGCTAAAATTAATGTTTACTACAGTTAATTTAATGTTTGCTACAGCTGGTTTAATGATTGCTAAAAAATTAAATGTTTAATGTTTACTACAGTTAATTTAATGGTTGCTACAGCTGGTTAAATGATTGCTACAGTTGATTTATTTGTGCTACATCTGTTTCATGATTGCTTCAGCTGGTTCAATGAAGAAGATGAGAATCAGTCTACGGATGAGATGGCCAAAGCCCTGATTGATGCATCTGTGTTCTTGGCGTTTGTGTCGGTCAACTATGCTCAGGATAACCAGTGTGTCAACATATTCAAATATGCGAGACTGACCCTCAAGAAAGCTATTGTGGTGGTTGCTATTGGAGATAATTTTGAATGGAGGCAGAGCAAACTGGGAATTTTGCTTTCAGATGAGGTTTGTACCAATTTGCAATTGATGGACATTTCTTTATCATTGCATTAACATTTACCTAAATTGCACTCAAATTAACATGAAATGCACAAAATGCAGTCCAAAAGTCACTTTTTAAAACCTTCGTATATGCTGTTCACAAACATTTCAGATAGGGACTATTGGACTAATTGGGGTAATTGAGTAATAAAAGATGCCACTGCACTCTGAGAGGACATTATAAAACAAGCTATAATTCTCATGATCTATCTAGGTTTTTGTGAACATGATCAAGCCAAAGCTTGCATTCTACAACACCAAGTTTGAGGAGCTGTTAACATCACTGGCAGGAAAGACGCGCACTGTGAATGACACGGCCCCAAAACCTGCAGTCTTCTTCAGCTACACCTGGGTTAACTCTGCCAATGCTGTCGAGCAAGGAACAAGGTGTTATAGCAAATTCCTCTAATTTTCTCTTGTATATATAAAAATGCATAAAATCAATGTTATAAAAACCTTTCACGTTTTATAAAACATGTATACATTAAATGTAGATGCTCTGGTCCCCTAGTGGTGTTTATTGACGTCATGTCAGTAATTATTACCTTATACCCCCGTTTCAAATAGTGAAGTTTGGATGTCACATTCTGTATCATCCTACACTCACATTACATGAAGTATGGTAACAGTTGTTGATAATACTTACACACTTGGAATACTGATTTATCATGATAAGACCATTTAACCAACAAGGACAGATAACAGTGTCAAGGATTTTGTAATTATTATAAACTGTTTTCTTTGTCAAAGCGGCATGGGGAGGTATAAATGTTTGATTGCTGTGGCAAGACTTTTTTAAGACCTACCCAACACATAGTACTGGTCAAACCAAGGAAATGTGAATAGGGATAAAAACATGTGTAAATTGTAAGAATTTGTTTTCCAAGTGATACAAAAAATGTGAGACATTATGATACCCCCAGTCACGTCAGTCGTCAGTCAGTCAGTCAGTTGGTCCGTCAATCTGTCTGTAGACAAGATTTGTTCGCTCTGTTTCTCGACTACCATTGTCGAATTTTGATCAAACTTTACAAGACTGATAAGTACAAAGTCTATTTACGTATATCTTTGGCATGTCTTGATTTGCTTGATTTTAAATGAGTTATGGCCCTTTGTTTATTTTTCAAATATATTTTGTCCACGCTGTTTCTTAGCTACCTTTGGTTTGATTTTGATTTAACTTCACGGTATTATTAAGTACCAAGCCTTATTGCACATATCGTTAACACATCATGCTTTGCTTGATTTGAATGAGTTAAAGCCCTTTATTAATTTCTTGTATATATTTTGTCCATACTATATATTGGCTACCATTGGTCTGATTTTGATTCAGTTCACAATATTAATAAGTAACAAGTCTAGTTGCGCATATCATTGACACATCATGACCAGCTTGATTTTATATGAGTTACGGCCTTCTGTTATATTTATTGAAGATATATTTTTTTCCACACTGTTTCTTAGCTACTTTTCATTTAACTTCACAGCAATTATAAATACCATGTCTACTTGCTCATTTTGTAGGCATGTCATGCATGCTTCAATTTTCATGGAGTTATGTCCCCTTGCCATATTTCTTGATATAACTTCACAGCATATATAAGTACCAACACTAGCTGCACATATCCTTGGCATGTCATGATAAGCTTTATTTTCTTATATTTATTAAATATTTTTTTGTTGGCAATACAGGGTCTACTCTATTTACCAAGGCATCAGAACATGTCTGTATGAGGTAAAGTGTTTTATCTATAATCTGTGGTTGACAGGGAGGTTCCAGGAGCCCTTGGAGAGGGAGATCCCCGAGACTTGAAGAGCTTCCTTGAGGAGAATGGTATTAGTTGCTGGATTGATGTTGAGAGAGTGGGCATGGTATGTTGAACTGATTATCACAATCCTACAGAATATCTACATATCTGGTAGTCCAAGAACAAAAGACTGCAAGTTCTTTTCCTTGACTCCTACGTTTTGTGTCACCTGCTGTAAGCAGAGGTGACACAAAGGGATCACTTTTCTGTTGTCTGTCTGTCCGTCACACTTTTTCCATCACATGTTGGCAGGAGACACGCATGTTCCAGAAAACACTCTTGTTGTAATTTTTGAACCTGACAAACACTTTAATAATTCTGAAGTATAAAACAGTTTATATTGTAAATTCTAATGTAAGGAATGCAAAAAGCCCAATAAAAAGGTATTCCTTTTTGATGGTGAATCTAAAACAAAGTCATCTTAAAACTAATCAGTATATGGAAGAATATCTTGACCCCCTATTTTCTAACTGGGCCGCTAAGTTTTTCTGATGTTGGAGCCCTAATGTATCCCAAGCTGAAAAAAATGTTTCAAACTTCCAATGATGTTGTATTTACCTCATGAATTTAATATCAATATACTCAACTTAAAATTGTAAATGAAACAAGTTTTTTTTTCTTTTTCGTGCAAACTGTAGAATCTGAGTCACAATATTTTATGAGCAAACAGAGGAGACCTTGATCAGACGGTGCCTGGTACTGATCTTTTTGCTAATTAACATTAAACATCTATATGAGGTAAAAGTTTAGATTATAAAAGTGAATGGAAAAAAAATATATATATGTATTACATGTACTGTAACTTTGATGTGTAATTGAGGCATTTTAAACACAAGTATTATTTTGTTTTAAAATAAATGAGATCATCATGTGGTTATCAATGCTACCAGAAATGTGGATTGTACTGTTGTTACAAAGCATCATATTGTGATTCGTGAATTGGGCCCTAACAAGCCTAGTAATAGACAATAAATGCTGGTCAAAGTCTTTATATTGGTGTTACCTATTCCAGAATGGCCTGTTTGATGACATAGCGGAGGGATTGTTGAGCGCCAAGGTAGTGGTAGTGTGTGTCTCAGACGAGTATGCCAGTTCTCCAACGTGTCAGATAGAGTTCCGCTACGCAGCCAACACTCTCAAACTTCCAATCATCATGGCTGTGGTGGGGACAGGAGACAACTGGAGAGCTATGGAGGTGGGTAGACATTCCCTGGATCCCAGGAGTGATCAGTCTGGATTAGATCTTTGAGATTAGTATTTGTTATTACTGTGTTATATGTCTATTGGAGAAAAAAAATGTTTATGGTAAACCGTGTAAAGTTATGATTTCCTGTTATTTTCGTGGCTGATTATGTTCATGAATTCATGTTGGTTAATTTGGTAATTATTTCAGGTGGGGCTTATGTCGGTAAAATTTCCGATAGTGAATTTCCAAGAGAGGACAAAACATGGGAAAACCAAGCTGCTGAAGTTGGTGCAGTCCAGCTTGGAGAGCCAGGTTACCCCGGAAACAGCAAAGGAGGAGAAAAATAAATCAAACACCAGTCATAAGAACCTGTCATACCAGGTCTGTCTGAGGTTGTGTGTGTCAGGGAATTTGGGGATATGTTTATAGTTAACCCATCAAATATTGCACTATGGTATACCGTAGAGAAATCAGATCAAAATAAAAGTTTGATTCAATTAAAGTAGAAATGCCAATTTAATTTGGCCTTTAAACTTATTTCAGTTTATGTTGATTTGGGAAGCAAATTCTTACAACCTCTTATGAATGATTTTGGGTTGGAACTTTGCGCCAGGGATGGCCAGGAAAGACTTTTTTGCCTCTGAAAGGGTTTGAACCCTCAACCTTTGAATTAGAAGTAATGTACGCCATCTCAGGATGCCCATAATTTAGGCACAACCTTTGAATTAGAAGTAATGTACGCCATCTCAGGATGCCCATAATTTAGGCACAACCTTTGAATTAGAAGTAATGTATGCCATCTCAGGATGCCCATAATTTAGGCACAACTTTTGAACCTGAATTTTTGTTTTGAATTTGTTTAATTGACTGAATTTATGTCCATCATCGGCGAATAAATATATCATGAACTTTGTTATAGTAGAGCTAATTATACATATTCTTAATTTTAACTTCCTCCTTGTATTCAAACATGCCTGCGTACATACACAAAACCAATTTAACCCTTTCCCTCATATAGACTCATTTTGACGCCCTCAATAGGTACCACATAAAGCCTGATCTGCAGAAAACCACAGTTAAACTTTACCAAATTTAATTATAAATCCTCATTTCCAGACCACTGAGGAGCAGCAACCAACATAAAACCTGATCAGCCTGCGAGTTACTCGCAGGCTGATCTGGTTTTATGTTGTTCGCATAGGTCTTTTATGTTTCGTCTATGAGGGAAAGGGTTAAAATAAAAGATGTCATAAGGTCATATACAATGCCAGATCATTGAATACCTATCATTCCTGAGTAGCCATTGGATTGCCTACAAATAAACCTGTTTACGCTGGAAAGGTTTTTTAGACTATGTTTCAGATGTGCAACTATTAAAGAAAACATGTGCAATGTAATTTTGATAAAGATTATATTTTATTTTTGATACAATTCAACAGGAACTGTTTGAGTTGGCCCAGCGAAAGTTGCTGCGACAGCTTTCTTTGTATGCTGAGAACCAGTCAATTGATGTCTACCCACGGCTCTTTGTTGTCGACTTTGCTAAGGACATCTATGATGAAGATGCAGACAACATAAGTAAGCATATGGAGATTTGCCTTTAAAGGCCAATATTCCCTCACATGTGACCTTGACATATGCCAATGATCTTAATGGGTAAACTTTTAACAACTTTTCTCTATATTGATTTGTTCACAATTACATACACTACCTCTCATGATGTTTGACCTAGACCTTCATGTAACCTTGACATTTACTCAGAATTAAAAATGAGAAGCTTTAAATAATAACTTCTTTTTGATTGTGACCTAGGAAGGTGACATTAAATTTTTCAAATAGATTATAATGAATTGAGTCAAAGCACATTGAATGATAGCTTTTGTTACATCAGGTGCTGTAGATGAAGAGGAAGCCAGGGAAGAGGAGGAGGAAGAAGAAGAAGATGGGGAAGAAAAGGAAGATGATGCACCAGAGAAGGACCTGCAAAAGTTACAAAAGAAACCCCAACGCCAGCCCATGTCTAAACGATCCTCACATCTGCCTCCTGGCTTCAAGATACAGAAATACTGTGTGTACACTTTGTGTGAACACGATGAGGTGAGACATATTGCAGGTTTTCATTCACCTTGTCATATTGAGACTGTAATCACAGTACAGATCGATTTTAATGACAGTGTTTGGGGTCCAAACCTAGATATTACGTGAACTTCATGACACACTATATGATAGAAACAGTCATATTATGCAGGTCAGCCCAAATCTGTATGTTGTGGTTTGTTTAGTTGACTTGAGGTCATTTTTACATAGCAGATGTAGTACTGTATAAAGTGGTGTATAGGTTGGACCCCAAATATAGTGTTTTAATGGTGATACAGTTTGGTCTTCATAAGATTTATTCATGAAAATGATTTAACCCTTTCCCTCATAATATACTCATTTTGACGCCCTCAATAGGTATCACATAAAGCCTGATCTGCAGAAAACCACAGTTAAAACTTACCAAATTTAATTACAAAACCCTCATTTCCAGACCACTGAGGAGCAGCGGACAGCATAAAACCTGATCAGCCTGCGAGTTACTCGCAGGCTGATCTGGTTTTATGCTGTTCGCATAGGTCTTTTCATGGTGTCCTCTTTGAGGGAAAGGGTTAAGAAAATACCCAATCCAATCTAGTACTGGAATTAGCATATTTTGAAATATTGGTTTCATCTGTACCTAGGTTACTGCTATTATCAAATCATAGCTTTTAGGCATAAGACATTGTAGATCAGATTAACACAATACTGGGTCCCTAAACTGGTTACAGTATAGATCCATTGTTTTCAGGGGTTTAAGATTTTTAATTGTGTTATGTTGGACTGTGATATTATTATGGCAACATTATTGAGTATGGTATAAACTATGATAAATTGGAATTTGCATTATATGGGATGTATTGGACCAACACCCTATCATATTACATAAGACTGCATTGTAATAAAGATTTGGATTCCATGGTTTGATGCCAATGTAAAGCATATTGTAATGGCATTTCAACATAAAGCATTTTGACTAATGGGTTAAATTTATGTTCCAGGGTTGGCACAGTGTGGCCAAGCCCATAGAACTACCAGATGACTTTGGCATGACAGACCTTACTGTGTACAGCCCAATGTTGGCTCGTATGACTGCAGTCATGAAGTACAGCAAGAAGATGGTGCTCAATTGCCTTACTGCTGACTTTGGAGAAGATTACTTGAAATGGCTGGAGGAGGTATTCATTTAATCTACATTTAGATCATTTTGCTTATCCTTACTTAGTAACAAAATTCTGCTGTGGTTTCAAATGTGAAATAAATTACGCAAGTCAGTCTCAGTTAATTTTTTTTATTTTTTTTAGGCAAATTGAAATAGAATAGAATGTAGCTACATTTTAAGAAATCATTTTCTTTATTTGACCTTTTAATGGCCCTGACCTTGATGGCATCAGTCCAATATGTCAACTTAAGATGTATGTAAAAAGAAATTCCACTCAGAGCATATCAGACCATGAAATATAGCTTCATACTAGAACATAATAATACGGAAACTGTTTTCTACAACTCATATAAATATGAAATGGGTTGTATCCACATAATTATTAAGCAATATTGTCAGAAAACAAATTTAGCCAATGACCTTGACCTTGAATGGGCCATTAAGATGTAAATTAAGAAATGACTCTTATTTATGAAAATACTTTTAACTACCTTTCGAAATAAATTTGCAACTTTCAGATGTTATTTTTCCACTGGATTGGCAAATTATGATGGCCATCTTGGACTTTAGGGTGTGCACCATGAATTGGCTATTTCATATGCTACAGATATTGATGAACCTTTTGGTTTATAACATTGCTTATTCTACATTTATTTCCACCCTCTATCAACAAAAAAACAACAACAACAACAAAAAAAAAACCTACTGATTGTCATCCTACTGTTAGTGAAGTGAGGGCTGTATTAAAATCATGCATGATCAGTGCCTGATGGAAGATGGTGGACATACAACTAGAAAAGCCAAATTACTTTAAAAACATGAAATACATGTAATTCAGATTGGCACAATTTCTAGCAGTTTGACAGCTAATTAGATCTTAAAGAAATAGAATAGGCATATTGTTTTAGTCTTCATGATGTCTTACCTGCAGTAACTGTTGCCAATTTATTTCAGAGTCCCGATGCTAGCATGTCAGACTATCAGACAGTGTACCATATGTTTCGCGAGATGGTGATGAACGCTGACACGGGCATGAAAATGGGCAACCTCATGAGGTAACCCTTCCTCTACATTGCACAGTGTAGATCCTTTGTCATGTGATCCTAGAATCCTTTTGTCTCATCTTATTCGGTCCATTCAAATGTTCAAATTATTTAGCTTAATCTCATGTACAATATTGCTCAGTTAATGCCTTTACATGGTTGAGATTTTTGCATTGACAGGCAAGTGACATTTTTATACCCTATATTGATCACACTTGCCACTTCACATCTTACATTACATAAAGTTTGGTGACTGTTATTGATAATGACATCACAGACTAGGAATGATTTATCATAAGACCAATCAGCAGACATTATAGTTCAGATAATTGTGTCAAGCTTTTTGTAAAAATAATAGAACTTTTTCTCAATCTCCAAGCAGAGTTGTCGTTCGTTCCTCATTAAACCATCTCTGCAATGGGCTCAATGACAAGAATCTTGTCAAAACGGAAAACAATTATTCAACGGGATTGAAGTGTATTTAAGGTTCAAAAGTATAGAAACATTGATGTCGAAATATTGATTTTAATTGTTATAATGGGAACTTTTTTCCCATCTTATTTCGCAGATGGGAACAATCCGCAAATTTCTCGTCTGCAGATGTAAATATTTACATATTCAGCCGGATATCGTACTTTAAGACCAGCTTTGTTATTTTAATGACCATTCCAGTCAGGTTTAGTGGTGCTATTTATACAATATTTAACAGTTTAAGGAGCTTATTTTGTTGTTCTTCAAATTGAATATCTGAATAACCATCTGGATGACATCATAGATTTGAAACTACTTTTTGAGCCGACCACAAAGGTGAATGTAATAAAAGCCAATGTGTGCCTTTTTCTGTGTCAAAGTGGCATGTAGGGTATTAATCATTTTTAGTGATACCTCTAGTCTCATTGAGTCAAAAAAAATATTTGGGGGGGGGGATAATGAATCTCTTTTACTCAATATCTTTCACTCTTTATTTTATTCCTATATACAAATTTTGTTTCACTCTTATTCAGCTAATTTCCTTTTTTTTTCTCATCACATCTTAGTCTTGTTTTGATGAAAACAACATGCTGGTCTATATATGTCAGTACCCCCAGTGTTGCCATGGTAATTACAGGTGTCACCTGACCAATGGAAAGACAATCTGGCTATGTGACAAACATCGTGAGTCTATGCGTGTCACATGCCTCAGTAACAAGGACACTGTATCTGTCCACCTGAAGGACAAAGACAGTAAGATCAACAACTGGATGTTATCTGGATTGAGATCCATGGAAAAAGAAGCCTACGCAGACAAGTTTGTTACTGTCAGCATCGCCAAGAGGAGCAGACATAAGAGTGAGTTTTTCCTTCTTTTTGCCTTGTCTTCAGGTTTAAGGCAGTCTGTTTTTAGCTCTCCTGATCACAAGATTAACCCTTTCCCTCATAGAGAAAACCATGAAAAGACCTATGCGAACAGCATAAAACCAGATCAGCCTGCGAGTAACTTGCAGGCTGATCAGGTTTTATGCTGTTCGCTGCTCCTCAGTGGTCTGGAAATGAAGATTTTGTAATTAAATTTGGTAAGGTTTAACTGTGGTTTTCTGCAGATCAGGCTTTATGTGGTACCTATTGAGTGTGTCAAAATGAGTCTATATGAGGGAAAGGGTTAAACAATGTCAATGAGTATGATTTCTCGACAAACTGTGATACTGGTCGTGGGGGTAAACTGGAATCAACTTGTCTATCCATCTGCCTGCAGATACCAGATTCTTCATGATTTATCTCCCAGTTGGCCTTGTCATGTTTAGCTTTGTCTTCTTCCACAGATTTTGTGCTTGCAATGAAGTCTGGTTCATAACAAATTGGTATAGAGGGGATGTTGATTCCAATATTGCATAGAGTGCACCAGCTATCATGCTGGTAACAATGGTGTCTGATTAAGATAGAAGCCTGTTACAATGGGCCTTTTCTTTTATAAATCTGTTCAAATTAAATCCCCAGATTAACCAGTAGCTACACTGAAATATCATGTGATCAGTGCTTGATCTAGTTTACTCCAAAAACATGTGGCTTTGTTTGTGATACCGTTTGAATTTGGTTGATATTGTCACAAATGGAATAAAATCCTTAAACAATAGTTGAAAATGGGGCTTAATATTTACCTACATATAAACTGAAGCAGTCTGTTGGTATGATAATAAAGAGATAGTGTGAAACAGTTACAATCTCCTTTCTAGTATTCAACTAGAGCTATCAGATGGCAGATAGTGTATAATAACTCCACTTGTATAACTACATGTATTGTACCAACTCAAGTAGATTTGAAGGATGTTTTGCTTGAAAAAAAAAATACTACATCTATTTGAATTTATTCCTTTTTATGTGAACCTAAAAACAAATTCTTGCAACTTATGCTTATTCCTCTCAACAATCCTTGGGTTTGACCAATCCATTGCATCTGGGAAGGTCATGATACTGGCCCTCATTTAGAGTTGAATATTTCTGAACATTGGAAAGTTATTATTATCTGATGATGATTGTTGTTTTTGCATTAGTTCACTTTATATGTTTCTCATACAGCAAGAGAGCAATATAGGAATCACACAATTATCCTGTCCTGTCACATCCGGCTTTACAAAAAGTTCAGTATCTTCTCACATTGTAATTTCAAGCTGTGTAGCAGGGATTTCCTTACCTCCAGTGATAGCACTAGATTTTAAACCTACAGGTACCTCTACTGTAATTTTTCTTTTCAGGTAAACCAAAGGACCAGGAAGAAAATGTTACAAAAGAAAAAAAGCAACCAAAGAGTAACTATGTTTTGCTTATATTTTTTTTTTCTTTTTTCAAAATCAAGTTTTAGCCCTTCATAGAGAATTCTTTTTGATGCATTTGCAAGCAGAGCAAATGCAGATGAAACAGTTCCTTCCAGGAGCTGTCTGATCAGGGTCCCCTCTGTATGCTCATACACTACTGTAACTGAGATTCTACACAGTTTGCATGGCAAAGAAAAATCTATTGTTTCATATTCCATTTAAAATTCAGTAAATTAATATTCATTAAGGTATTTGTATATGAATATTCATGAAGGAAAAGGTTGAGAGATGCGATTACATTGCAGATCTATTATATCGCTGTTATGGAATTAAAAAAACAAAACAATCTAGTCAGTGTGTTAAATTTGACCATGTTGTACTTCTATAATATTGATACCATACTGGTTTTTGAGTCCATGATATGAAAGGTAATACAATGGCACTTGTATTTTAAATGAAGTACATAACTGTGGTTCCACACTGTATATATTTCATTTATCCATTGATCATGTATACAATCAATATCACTAAACCTTTCATAACAGTGGAATAAAACCAATAATGTTTTCTATAATCTTCACTAAATAAGGCTTAAAGTTTTTTTGTTGTTGTTCTTACCATATCTTCCCTTTTCATCTCATTTTTATCAAAATTTCCAATTTCCAAACTTGTTTATCTATTGTTTTGATAACAGTTCTCTCTTACACCTAATATTAAGGATAAATACAACACTGAAATAAAATTTTTCAGAACGTCTTCCTTCTGTTTTAACAGAGACCAGAAAGCCTACCACCAATACTGATGGGAAGGAAAAGGATGCTTCCAAGCCTAGTGCTCTTAAAAAATCAAAGGATAAAACTGGAACACGTAGAGTTGGTTTTTCAGAGCAGGATGAGGAGATCAATGATCAAGATGAGGATATAACACGTGATGCTCCAGAGGATGAATCCAGGGAGAAAAGTCCAAAACTGAAGGAGGAAGAGGTGGAAAGAGAAGAGAAAGTGAGTTTGTCTCGCCAGTCGTCAGCAGGTTCTACAGGTTCCGTGGTGAGCGGCAACTCCTCACAGCTGCAAGCTAGAAGGGTGAGCAGTAGAAGGAAGCCACTAGGTAGTACACCTATACATGGGACCAAGGGTGCGGAAAAGGCCAGCAGAGCTTGTGTTGTGTCTTAACCATACAGCAAATACAGCTACTGGGCTTGTTTACCCTGATATCATCGCTGATTCTTTTAAAAAATTACCTCTGTTAACTGAGGCAACGTATTGGAATTATTTTTTCATACCTGCATTTGATAATCACTGACACAGAAATCAACATACAAACTTTTTTTTATGGCATGTTGCATATTGCAAGTCTATCCCAATTTTGTTATTTCTCACTCTCAAGTATACATTGAGTATATCCTTGGGCCTCATTTATAAGTAAAAGCCCAACAAAATGAAGGACTTAAGAAATATACACAATAGTATATTATTATGAACAAATTGTGTTCCAGTTCATTCATTTTAAATGATAAGAGGGAAATTTCGTAGTAGTCTGAGTTACAGCACTGGGAAATATTAACTTCTTTTCCGATCTAACATGATGTTTTTTAATTGGAATTGATGGCAGTAGATTTGTTTTCTAAGAAATAGCTACAGATTGAAAAGTGCATGTACCATTGAACCATTGAAATGTATCAAACATTTATCTAATACAGAGTAGAACTATCATATTGCATTTGATTTGAACATGAAATCCAGTAAAACAATGGTCAAATATTGTACTGCAAATATGTATTTTGTAATATTGTTTAATTGTTGACTTAAGGTGCATTTTTGCATACTTATAATGCCGTCCAATATGATGTGGTACCTAGGCTCTGACCCCTGAAATAGTGTTACATGAACTAGAAGTAGCCCAGTGTAGTCACATGTACAATTATGTATATATATATTACCTATAATTGTCAGTTAATGAAATGAGTGACTTCTTCATATATGAAAAATAAGATTTTCAATTTAATTATGATACTTTTATTGAATTGACTTAGTTATGTAGAACACAAAAAATGTATCAGTTACTATTCATTTAGAAGAATACAAGTCATTATAGATATATAGCATAATAGACAACTTTGTTAAGGGGATAATTAAAAGATGGGGAAAAATTAGAAATGATCTAGAGGTTCATGCTTTAATCATTTACCACGTTGTCTTATGTTTCACTAAACATCAAAATGAGATTTTCCTCAGCTCAACATTCTGAAGATCTACATGTATAGTTCCCCAATTTACTGACCTAAAAGTGAAAGTTTTTTACATGTATTATAATTAGCATGTCTTTAATGAAAATTGTTTTTAATTACTTCAAAAAATTTAAGATTTTTGAGTAGAGTTAAAAAAATCTCAATTTGACATGTTTGGTGAAGTGCAGGACATGGAGTTATTTGCAGGTTTATCTGGTTTTATACCGGTGAAATAGACAATAGCATTGAACACACTCGTGTGGTTAAGTGTTAACATTGAAAATTAACGCAAATTGGTTTAACTTAGTTTAATGCATTCAGGTTTTTTATGAACAAATTTATCATGTAATATTTTTTGGTATCCATTTTTATGTCACCTGTGATAGATATATAGCTGCTACATTCTGTTTTATTTTGTGATAAAGCATTTATTTAAAATTTATATGTTTAACACATGTATGTCTTGAACATTCCGTCCTGAATGTAACAATAAGCTTTGTGTATATACAGTAATATGTACATTTTGTATACATTTATTAAGTGCCTAATATTTTTTTAGCCATATACATGTGCAGTGATCGCCAATTAATTTACATTTTACATATTGCACAAATTAATTATGAACATTTGATATTCCATCCACGATATTTTTTGTATTTATCATTGTTAACATATTTTGTTTCAAGTGAACTTTTTTTTGTCAAGTGATTTTGGCAACTTTCTGAGTTTCCTACATATAAACTTAAATGATTGTGGACCATATGGAAGATTGGTTTTTGCCCAATATGTAATCCACTTACTTACATATTAAACTAGTGAGTATTTACATAAATAAACAGAGTATAACACCTGATTAGCATGCATGTTAATGGAAGGCCAATGTGGTTGTTTTTGCATAGGTGATATTTCTGAAAATGTTCTTGTAGAAATTTGTTTATTTGTCAGAAGAATTGAAAAGAAAAAATTACAAAAATCATCAGAAACATATATTTATCATTAAGGAATTTCTGGACCATCCATTCAAGGACCCAAAAGGTCCAGTAATAGCATACAGTACTGTGATCACCAGGTTGTAGGTTTGAGTCTTCTTTTGGGGGATATTTTGCATGACCTTCCCAAATGCATAAGTACTGGTCAAACCCAGAATTAGTCAATAGGGATTTAAACGTAAACGGATGTAGCATTAGTTTTTCAAGTAGGATACACTTTATATATAATTATTAGTTTATATGTCACACAATTGGTATGGGACAGGACTGGCTGTACTTGAAGACATTTTGTTAACTAGGTTTACCTGAGGGCAGATTTAATGAAGACTAAAGGATGGTTAGGCATCAGTGTCCTGTCTTAAACTGTTGCAAAACTAGGCAAATAGTACTTGATGGATAGTATTCATTTCGTTATAGAGATTGTAGACAATGGGCAAGGGTCATCCCCACATTTCAAAGTTAAGTGTGTCCAGATAATGTTGTGGCTTCTGCCAGTGCAACCTGGGTTTGATCCCAGGTTGGTCCAATGTTTCATGTAAACACCGGTATTCTCCTATACCAAAGACCATGTAAATACATGTACCACCAGCAGTGCCAACGATAACATTTTCATTAGCAATTTTGCTTAGTGTCAACTGTTATCAATGGAAAGTTTAAACTTTTAAAAGTGAAATGAGAGAGCTATATAGAAATAAAGGGCAGTCTAGTTGTACCCTGATATACATTGAGATCAATAGTTTCATATGGTTGTGTCAAGGCAGTAATGTAGGGGTAATAATCACCTTTTAGTGATATCTCTAGTTATGAGGTTTTATAGGCATATTATTTCTCATTGTATGATTGCCCTTGTTACACTCTCTATACGAGTGATTTTTTGTTTGTTTTGGTTTTATTTTTCTACGAACTGTTGCTTTGTTTCCCTACTTGCTATTTATACCTTAAACCAAGGTCTTTCTATTTATATATACTTTGTAGTTCATTAAATAATTTCATATTATTTGAAAAAAAATGTGATGTCTAGTATTTAGTCTGAAGGGTTAGTACTTAGTCGAAATAATAAATTAGTTAACACTTTTAAAATTGTTCATTTTTTTTTTAAATGACCTATTTTGCTAGAATGACCAGGCCCCTATATTGCTAGAATGACCAGGCCCCGAATATAATCAAAGCACTGAAGTTAAGTGTGTCACAAGTGAAAGAGGGTTTGAGGAGCTGCAGATCTGCTGGATAACTTAATTTTTGCCAGATACCAAATCTAAATAAAATCATGAAAGATTGTTGTTTTAGATTTTCTTCATAATGATTTAGATAATTATGCATATTGATATAAATCTTATAAACTGTGGACAAGAGATATAGAGAGTAAAAGTGGTGATGTGCTAAATGTTAGCAGTTCATTTTTATAAATGTTGTGTTCATCTTTTCTTGTTATGACCTTATTAACACAAGCTTAAAGCGATTGATCCTTGTTTATTAAATTTACTTTCCTGTTCCCTGAGCGCCATCGGCGTTTTGATTTGTCAGTATCTTATCTCAGCATCTTATTGAATACTTCATTTGCATTTGCAGAATGCTTGTATGTAGTGACATCACAGTCTCTATTTATAGATTGAAACAATTGTGTAAGAAGTTTGCTGCAGAGGTCAGTGGCTCCTAGTTTTGGATAGTAGATATACAGGTTTCAGTCATTTTATAATGTAACAATAACCCCTGGCGGTATCTTAGGTTAATAGCTTGACGTTAGTCTGTTACACATATTTGTATCCGACTTCAAGCTTTCAACATATGTTACAATAACAACATAAAATGACCAAAACCCACATATTTACTATCCAAAATTTGTTTTGAGCCCCTTTGCATCAAAACAAACTATATTCCTCCGCATGGTAAAGTGATAGTTACACATCACAGAGATATTAGTTCTTTTGTGCTCTTATGCCACAGACAATTATTGTGTCCCTTAAATATTATTACACAAAATCTTTTTTCAAGACTTTTGCTTATCTCAGCATACCTGTGTTGTAGACTTATGTTTGTTTGATCATTTTTACAAAATTGAGATGTTCTTCAG